>JALBCR010004231.1:0-92838 GCA_030710515.1 Abscondita cerata
TCGGTATTACTTCGTTCAGTTACGTACTCATGATGATTTTATCAGACCGTCGAATTGGGCTAAAGCGGATATCGAAGCACTGAATATTTCATACGAACGCGTTTATCCTTATGGTTTACGTCAATTTGGACAAAAATTGCTGCAAAATGAATCCCCAAATGTTTGAATGTTGACCAAAAGCGTGCAAGGGTAAAAGCATCGCGTTTGATGTGTGCTCGATTTGAAAACGATGTGAACTTCTAAACCAAATTGTTACTATGGATGAGACTTGGGTACATTTCTACGATTCAGAAACAAAACAACAATCGATGGAATGACGACACTCTGGTTCTCCAAGACCTAGAAGTTTTGTCAAAAATCTGCTGGAAAGGTCTTTGCTTCAGGTTGTTGGGATTGCCATGGAGTAATTATGATTGTTTTTTTTTGGATAAGGTAGAACAATAACTGGAGATTACTATTCGACATTACTGACCACTCTACGGGAAAATATTAAAGAGAAAGACGCGGAAAAAGCTATCCAAGGTGTTTGTTTTTGCAGGTTAACGCCCCTGCACACCAACTATCATGTTGCCATGCAAAAATTCGTGATTTAGGGTTTGAAATTACTAGAACACCCCCTTATTCACCCGATTTGGCTCCGTCCGACTATCACCTCTTTCCTCAACTGAAAAAAAAAAAGTTTAAAAGGTCATACATTTTCTTCCAACAAGGGAGGTAATAGAAGCTGTGGAGGTCTGGTTTGCAGAGCAAGAAGAAACATTTTTTTAAAGGTCTAGAGACGTTGCAGGTTCGCTGTAATAAATGTATCAATTAAGAGGAGAAATATGTTGAGTAATAAAATATTTTGACATTGAAATTTTTGTTTGGTTCTATAGTAGGCTAAGAATTTTTCAATATATCCTCAGCAGTTATGGAGATGAAGAGAAAGGGATGTGAGCAAAAGATTCAGATGATGACTGAAATGGACTGGGACTAGGAAAAATAAACGCCAAAACTATAGTAGAAGAAGAATGTAAATTAGAAAAGATAATAATACAGGCAGGAGAAAAGGGTAATGAAGTTCGAAGAAAGAAATAAAAAAGAAAAGAAATATAATGCAATTAGTACTACAAGAAGTAACGTAAAAAAGAATAAAACTGGAGCTAAAGTTATATTATGAAGGAGGAATTTATGCAGAAGTTAAGAGAAGAAGGCCAGTAATAAAGGCAAATAGTTAGGAGGGAGATGCAGAAAAGATGAAAGATAATTGAAGGAAAATAATGAATTATACAAGAAAATAGTAACTCAATAAATATCAATATATTTAGTGACTTAAGAAGTCTAAAAGGATAATGCAGAAATGAAAGAGATTGGATGAAGAGTGTTGAAACGTATATGGAGGAAAGTTTAAGTTAATTTAATTTTGTCAAATGTATATAAAACAAAATTAATAAGATTATTATTAGTTAATTCATATTATTACACAAAAATATGTATCTAAATATGAATTAAAACCATTTGTTGCAACAAGATATTTAAACTATAAACGATTATAAAGTTTAGTTGCCAGAAGTTCCCAAATTTTTTATTTTATTAAATGACGTCTTAAAAATTAGGATCAAATTACGCTTAAACTATTGCGATATTAGTAATAATTTATCACATACGTTTTCCTTTGATAGGAAGTCATGTATAATGCAGTTATTCAAGCCAGTGACCTTATTTAGCTAGTACCTCAGCAACATCTAAGCAACTTCCGCATTTTAGCATATAGGGATTACTCTAATAAATTGTTTAGTCTCTCATTAACTTACATATTTAATCGGGATACATTGTGTATTTCAAATACATAAATCCTTTGGTATCGTATTTTTAAAACAGAAATTAAGTTGTTAAGCAGAATGTCGAAAACATAAAGAGGATGTGTATTATGTACCTGATGATAAGAAGCGAATTTTGCTTCCCGGACGTGTAACCATTAAAATATTGACCATAGATTTTGTCTTTATTTGCTATAAACATCTGTAGCCTGTGTCAATTTATGTTCGTTAATTTGCATATGACAATCTTTTGTCGCCATAAAAAATAAATTGATCCCAGAATATTTAAAACCACAACCACTCCCGTAACTTCAAAAATAAAGGAAAAAAAGCAAAATAATGTTATTAAATATGTGATTTACGATTCAACTTTACCTTTCAATTTGCGAAAAAGAAAAACAATTAATTTTTTTAATCAACATCTTCATTTGCAAGTTTAAATTATTTTAAACTCATTTTAAGGGATCATAAACGCCTTTGTAATTGCATAAGGAAAAGGCGGTAATAACCCTTTAATGGTAGAAATTCGCATCTTAATAAGGCGAAACGGGAAGTAAAGCTTGCACCTCCACAGAGATATTTATAAAACAAACACGCCTAATAGATCACTTGCATATAACACCTATTGCACACGTTTTCAAGATGTCTTTTTACCACAAATTACAATTGACAGCTTATACATTTAATTTTACAAGATTTATGTACTTGCTTGAGCAATAATTTTTGTATCAGGCGTCAAGGTTGGAAACATAAAAGAATATAAACCACAACGACTTCAACTTCTCGGTAATGGTTATTAACAGCTTTTAAAGTATGTCCAACAAGAAGCGTCAATGTGGTTTTCTACGTGATTCGCGGTTTTTTTTTGCTGTAAGTGGAAATGTTGGTTAATTCACACTCAACGGTAAAGAATTTGGATTACATGTGTGATCCGATGGTTGGCAAAGTTTGTATGTTAAATTTCAGAATGCCAAAAATAAAAATAATTGTAACAACTAGCACTTTATGTATCTATAGTAAAAATTTGGTCGTGCTTTAAATAAAACATACTTAAAAAATTAAATTTGTATTACAATTCCTAATAATAAATAATTCCTATGTAGAAAACTTTTTTAAAAACCATTGATTATAAAGTTACATAAAAGTTTTGATAAACCATCCCTTAACGGAATCGAGAAATTAAAAATAATTTAAAAATAAAAAATATATACAGTCTATTCGTCTTCTACCATTAGGTTCTACACATACAGTCAAGTCCGCATCATATGGGAATTTTTATTAATAGTTTTTGCGAAATTTTATTTTTGTGCATTGATTAAAATGAAAATTTACGAAAAAATTGCAAAAGTGGGGTTATTTCTCAGAATATGTGTGCTACTGTACAAGAATACCTGAATTGTAATGTTGGATGATTCTATCTTAGTATATACTATTTGCCTGTTCCTCATACATAAGATGAAGGACTTCTTTCCTTGTTTATGTACTACGTTATCTATGCTTTTTCTTCTTTTTCTCCATTTATTAATACTTCTTCTTTTGTCTCTTCCCACTATTATTCTCTCTTCCTCTTCTTCCTTTACTAATTCTTCTACAATTTACGTCTTTCTTGGTCTGCTTCATATCTTGCCCATATACTCTCATTATTTTGTAAATTTCTCTCTTTTCTTATGCAGATTATTTTACGGTGATCTGTTTTCTTTTCCCCTTCCTTTGCCTTTCCATTAACTTTTTATTCCTGTTAATTTGCTGCCTTTTATCTTTCCTTTTTCTTTGCACTAATTGTGTAATGTATTTGTGGTTTTGATTTGGTTTCATTCGCTCATTTACCTTGACACTTCAATAAAAATCGGTCATTTACAAACTTATGAATATATTTAACAAAATGATGTAGGGCGATCTTGAGATTAAATAAAACAGGTTACAGCTTTACAAGTTATCAATGTAGATGTCGCAAATACACATTAAAACTACTAAACGTTACTTTCATGAAAACAGCGGTAGCTCTGGAATTGTTGATTCTGGAGACTCTCGCTCCAAAATGATATTTGTTTCTTCTTGGTTAATCTTCACTAATAATAAATTGTTGAATTATCTTCTTCTTCCCTTATTTACTTTTTAACGCTATTCAATTTATTTAGTTTATTTGTCTTTTCGTAGTCAACTTGATTAACGCAGAGTTATTCTCGAACCGCTGGTCAATCGTTAATGGCCGTCAACATTCGTACCAACCTGTTTTTCAACTATCACACTAACACAATACTATATACATGGTGTTATATATAACTTTCTATACAATGCAAACTCACACATTATTACTTGAATTGGAAGATTACATTACTGTTGCAATTGATAAATTTGTTCTGACAAATTTCTTTTCATTCTTCAACCATGTTTCTACATATCTTCAAAATTCTGTCACATTCAAAAAACTATCTCTATATGTCGATTATTCCTTATTTTAGTACCTTTATTCTTCGCCTGGTTTTGTTTTGTATTTTTATCTTTGTTACTTTTGCGCTCTATAATTTCATGTCCCCCTACGAAGACTCTCAAATATTCTACTTTATTCTTTATTTATTCTTTCTCCATTTGCTAGCCTCAACATTTACGTTTTTTGGATTGCTCTTTCCTTTTGTGACATCTTCTTTAATATAAATTTGTGGTCCTCTCAGTTTCTTTTTTCCTAATTTAACTAATACAGTTCTCTAGATATTTCAACTGATTTCTACCACTCCTTCTTCACATTCTTTATAATTTCATTTGCCTGTACTTTCTGTTATTTACCATCTCCGTGAATCTCCATTCCTTTATTGTTTCCCCGACGGTTTCCAATCCGAATATTTTAAAACCATTTTTTTTCTATTTTTATCAACCCAAAAGTGCCATTAACCTACATAGATTTTCGAAGTCTTAGAATATATTCCAAAATATTTATTTACACATCTGTTTTTCAAATAAAAGTGTTGTTTAATCTATTTTTTGATCCGATAAGTAATTACTGAGATATGACTAGTTTTCTTCTTTCTTGATTTCCCGGATTCTTCATTCAAATCTTCTTCTATTTTTTTATATTTTGTTTCTCTTTTCAAATTCAATTTTTTAATTCTTGATTCATTTCCCTTTTTATTTTTGGTTAATAAAGTGATTGAGGTATAAACATTTAATCTTACTTTTCTTTTAATTGTGGATTTTTGATTATTGATCCTTTAAGAACCAAGCCCACAAATTCAAACAGGCAACTATAAAGTTGTAATTTACATTTTATTTAAACTACATTAAAATAAATCTGACTTTCAATCTTTAACATCTTTAGCATTTTTTGAACAAATTTAATAGACGTAAAACTTTCTCAACAACCTGAACTTAACATCAATCAAAAACGAAGAGAGTACAGGGCCTGCAAGGCGACAACTTTGGTTGTGAATGTTTCACAAAGGCTAGAAACAAGGAAATTCTCGTATCAGGACCATTGGTAAAAAATAAGAAACTAAACAAATAGCAGAAACTCTTGGTCATCATGATTTTCTGGTTTTAGATTGTTAGCTACAACAAATTTCGTTTTCGTCCTTGATATCAGTTTTGGGAATGTGTATCAGGCGAAGCAGCCAGGATCAATCCAGAAGATGTTTCTCAATTTAATCAAAACTCCCATCGTTATTACTAATTAATTCGTTATTCAGTATTATTTCAGGTTACAAACCGTAAGATGTTTACAACTGTGATGAAACAGGGCTTTTTCTTCAGGTCATTACCAGATAAAAATTTGGCATTTAAAAAGAGAAAAGAGTGGGTAGGACACCAATTATCAAAGGAAAGACTACCATCCTCCACTGCGGGTTAACATGGCTGGTCAAAAAGAACCTTTGTTGGTGGTGGTAAGGCAGTTCGACCTCGCGCATTTTAAAAAACTGAATACGAATACATTTCCTGTGACATGAAAGCATAACAAGAAAACCTGAATGACACTAGTTATTATGGTTGGTCGAGTTTGATCGAAAATTTAGGTAGACAAAATAGAAAAAGTTTTGTTGTTCATGAACAACGCTGGGAATCCATCCTACAAATATGAAATTACGCAATATTAAAATCATGTTTTTAAGCACCGAATACTACGAGTACTTAATACTGTCACCCTCTAATAAAAAATTTTAAAGCTTTTTATCGCCAACTTATTTTAAGACATATATTATTTACAATAGACAATTTCAAAACCGCCAGCTAGTTGTCAAAATCAGTAGATTTGTTATTAGTATTAGTATTATTTTTATAAGGAGCTTGGCAGAAAGTAACATAAATACAATAAGCTTTGTTTCCTTAAAGCAGATTTTGAAAAATATTGAGCAAGCTGATCATTTTGACGCAGATGATGATTTGTCATTATCCATACTTGCAGAAATGTGTAAGAATATATGGAAGAGATGGGAATGGACAATACACATATCGATGATTTTGTAAATGTTGATGACAATTTAGCCTAGAAGATGATAGAATCGGACGATGAAGTGGTGCTGTTCAACGAAACAGAAGATCAAATAAATACATGGGCAGCAGAAACTGCTTAAAGTCCTTTGCAAAAATAAAAATGATTTTATTGGTTTCGACTGGTGAAGAATATTGAAATGCATTTTCTGGCTTGCAAACGTTCGGTGCATCCGATTAGTTTGTTAGATTTTTAAGTTCAAACTTAATTTTTAATTCCTTTTTTTTTATTTGTTTTTGTTTTACTGTAGTAAGGTGGGTCATTAGTGCGTGCATGGATGATATCTTGGAAAATATTAGGTTTACAAAGACTTTTTCTGATAATTTTAGATCAAACTAAGCTTTACATTTAATATTATTTTTGTTTATACAGAGTGTTCCATAAAAGCGCGACGAAAGTTATGTGTTTAGAACCACCCATTTTTATATTGCAAATTTGAATTCCTTGAGCAGTATAACGTGACTTTTATGTATCATACATGGTGTCTAAAATGGACGGTTTTAGCGTTATTTCAATTTCTTCCAGAAAAATTGACGTTTCGAAAAAATTGAGTTCTCAGTTTTCTGGAATGATCCAACTGCGATTTTGCAGCTATAATATGCACTAATTGTGCTAACTAAAGCTAAAAGCTGTTCACCTTTCTTTCATGAATTTATAACACCACAGTATATTTCATATTTACCATGTAGTAAGTTTTAGCGTCTACGAGTGCAAAGATTTTAATGCCGTATCTGGCGGGTTTACTAGGTATAAATTGACGAAAGGAGCACTTTCCTCTAAATGCTTCGAGTTTTCGTCTACTAGGATATATCGAAGTGTAAGCACTTTGAAAATTTGCAAATACACGCTAAAAAAATGCTCAAATTGTCGTAATTTTATCAATTTTCTTCTCTCTAGTCTCCTCGTTTAATGATCAAACTTCATGCAACGCAACAGAAACTCAAATCTTTTTAGAGATACGTTTCTTAGTATATCGACTCCAGTTCCATCAACACCATAAATTGTTTAAACTTTGTCTGTTTGATTTAAACAACCCAGCTAGGTACACGAATTTGTGTCTTTTACAAGGATTCTCATCATAAAAAACAAGTGCCTGATTAATAATTTTTCATTCGTGCGAGATACTTTCATCAGCAATTACTTGTTGGTCCATAAATAAATTTTAACATTGAAGAGGTATTTTTGCTCCTTTGCTTATTTCTTCACACCTGGCAGAAAAATTGTTACGGTCCAAAATATTCGAGTTGCGCGTTAAGGACAGAATCAAATTTACCGCGTATGAAACGAATGTTCCTTTTGGTGGATCGGAATTTTCGAGTCTTAATCGAAACGACGGGCCGACATCTTGGAGACTTGCTCTTCATCTTGGGCGATTGGCGGTGCCTTTGCAAGCTAAAAACTACATATAAAATTTCAACGTGGCTTCAATAATTGCACGATAAATGGTAAAATATAAACCGACCGATTTGACGTAAGTAGTTTTCTTTGCTATTTCTTTGGTTAATTTCAATGGTTGTATTAATTGCTAATTACAATATTGCTTTAGCACGTGTCTGGACCTCATATTCTACTCATATTTGACTGTCTGGATAATCCTGAAGGCCTGCGATCACGCTGTCGTCGCCTACTATTTACAAAGACAACAATTTGCTGCCAGAGCTGTGTCTTCTACTTCTTCTCAGAGAAATCCTACTGATCTTCGAGTAGCTGTTAACTGGCTGTCGTTAGCAAGGATCTTCCTTATCAGAACTACAGGCATCAGTATACAGAAGTTATTGTTTAAGGAACCAATTCATTTTGCATGCGTTCGAAACTTAAGTACACGCGACATCAAGCGGTTGTATCTTTAGCGTTTAAGAATTGTGATTCGGGGTAGTGTCCATCCACCCTCTCGTTGTTGTTGGTACTAACTCCTCGTGGTTGGGGCGCTGTCATTATCGTGGGGTAAGCTAAAACAAAAGTTTTTAGATTGGCGGAGGTACATTTCGTATTAGAACGAGTGTACTATACTTTTATTTTGGGGGTTAATAAACGAAAAACTTAACTGAATTGCGACCTATTTGAACGCAAACTATAACTAATTGGTTATTGCTAATGCGCAAGTTTCATGCGACAGACTATCATTTCTCCTAGATACTCCTAATACTTTAAATTGTATGTGCTATATTTGTCTTTGATTTGTGTTTGTTGTAGCGTGTTAGATTCTAAGTAAAACCTAGTAAATTCCTGTTGATTGGTATTATTTTCTGCGTTACCCAGCAGGTGGCGCCTCGTTACGCAGTTATTTCTTTTAGTTCTCCCAAGGACCTTCCTCATCTCACCGACTTACAGCCGGACACTGCTGTGCTAACACTTATAAATACGGAATCTTCCACAAATTTAGTACGCTATTTCGAGCCAAATATAGTTCTTCCTTTTTCTAGGTTGCATAGCTAAAGCCGTCACTTTATTTTTACCTCTTATTATTTGTGAACTGCAACCGTTACAAAGTTACGACGTTCTTGAACCTAGTTCTAAAAGCGTGCGAGACGCACTGTTTACGCCAACGTGTTACTTTATCTTTAACAACATAAAATTTTTTTCTTGTTTTTTATCACTATCCTGTTGAATTGTTGTATCAGGTTCTACAACATCTGCTTCCTCCAAAAATTCTTCTGCATCTTGTTCTGAATTAGTATCGTGAGAAAGATTTACTCAGATGATCTACTTCGTCTCCGTCTTCCGTTTCATTCAATATTTCGGGTTCTTCGTTATTTTTACCTCTTTCCACAAACCCAGCAGTCTCAGGTGTTCTTTTTTCCAACTACACATCTTTTATACTTCTAAGTTTCACAAAATTATAAACTTACAAAATCCAGAATTAGACAAAAAGTTTGTGTGGTGTGGTGGGGTATCACATACCCCTGGCCACTTTGGTAAATAATAACACTGTGAGAGCTAGCGTACACTAAAATAAGACAATTATGTTGAACAACCACTCAATGTTAACAACTACAGAGAAGTGGGGTAGGTAGACGTCAATGACAAGAAAACTACAACCAAAACAAAATCTTTGGGGTATGTGATACCCCAGTATACTGCAACGCGGGCGGGTTAAATAATTGATTACTCAAAGTTTAGCAAGGTTGTAGAGGTGAACAGCTAGCTACAGTTAGCATATGCAGTGCATATTAAAGCTGCAAAATTACAGTTGGATAAATTCCAGGATAATCGGAGTTATTCAATTTTTCAAAATGTCAATTTTTCCGGAAATAGTAAAATGATGCAAAGAATCGTCCATTTTAGACAACATGTATGATAAATAAAGTCGCCTTAGAATTTCCCAAGGAATCTAATTTGCAATAAAAATGGGTAATTCCATTTAAAAACGCAACTTTGGTATGTCGCGCTTTTATGGAACACCCTGTATCAACAAGTTAAAACCTGCAGCTCATTGATCTGCAATAACTTTTATTCGGAAAGTTTTTTCTAAACCCAATATTTTTCGAGATATCGCCCATGAACCCACTAATGACCCACCCTGTATAAAGAGTGATTCACGACTATTCCCTCGGTCTCTTGTACCCTAAACGGTAAGAGATATCTACTTAATTTAAAAAAGAAAATTTAAAAGAAAAATGTAGTATGTAGAAATATAGGGGAAATCTTAATAACTTTTTAATCATTAATTTTAGAGATATGCATTACTCTTAGTTTGTAATAGGAAATAAAAGTTATTTAACACGGAATAAAAATATACAGGGTGGTTCGTTTAAGTTAAGCGAGTTTTCGATATTTGAAAAATACAAAATAACAATTCTTTTCCTAAAGACCCTGTACTAAATATCGAAATCCTACACAGTGAAAATGGAAGCCTTAACAATCAAAATAAATCGATATAAGTTTGTGTTACTTAAGTAACAAGTTTCCTTGTTATTGGTTCTTGGTTGAATTGAAATTTTTTCGTAAAATCGCAATTTTTCAAAAATTGGTAAACAATAGGTATAGAAATGAATAAAACTCCCTTTTATGTGGACATCCTCCATAACCGGACAAATTGAGGGCGACTATTGATGCACTCAAGGGAGCTTTCACTGTATAACACAGGACGAACTGTAAGAATTTTTGAATTTAGGAAAGTGTATAATTTATCGTCTCAAGAATATGGAATGTTCAGAATGCACATACCACGTCAGTAAAATGTTATTGTATAAATAAGTTTGAAAATAACAAATTTTTTACGTTGAAATTTTCTCTAAACTGTGATTAATCAACACAAACAGAAGGATTTATTTTAAAGTTGCATTAAAATAATCAAAGCAAATTGAATTTCACGGAAAATACCGTACATATCTGCACCAAAAGATTGCAAATTATGTAATAATAGGCATTCAAAAGAAATATATAAGATTACTTTGTGTTTCTGTATGGTTTTTAGTAATTTGTTAATATATTTTTTAAATTAAATGTTAAAGTTTGTGTAATGCCAACGAAGCATAATAAAATCTAAGAAAGCAATGCTGTACAGGATTTAACTGCAATATTCGCTGTATTATGGCGTCACCTGGTGTTACCCATCGTTAGTCGTCGTAAATTGAGAAAGGATGTTGCCCCGTTAAAGTAAGTGCAACAAAACAAAATGAAAATAAAACTATGTGTGAACTCTTTCAAAATTAAGTAAATTAAAAAAATAATGGAAATCGGAAGGTCTTAATAATATTTATGTGTTGTCGCGACAATCACGTAATAGAAAAATAATTTTCCGGTAACATAGTTATTAGTAAATTAAAAAGAAATTTTGAAATACTTTTTGTGTTTATTGCCAGTAAGCAGTCGACGACAAAGATTGATTACAAATCTTATGTATGCAAAAAAAGCTCGTGCAAAGTGTTGTATTACACAATGTGTGTATATTTTTCGAGTCTGATGGTTCTTTTCACGCTCAAAAAATTAAATGTCTAAATTTGTTATAATAACTTTTATCTCGCTAATTATTTTCGTGCGAATAAGCCATTCGTTTTATATTATTACGTGTTTGCAGTTTGCGTTTCGTTAAACAAAATTTAAAGAAATTTGAATTTGAATAAGCGTGTTGGTGTTTTAATGGGTATTAAATTTCGATTGCGGACATTTTCGAAAAAAAACAACAATAAATATCGCGCAACAAAGTTTGATATACAATTTGAGTAAAGCTTTTAAACTCCACCACAAACACAGATATTGCATTAAACCAATACGTATCCATCGTGATGTTTGAATTTCTTTTTCGTTGAGATAACTAAAATTATTATATTTCTATGGCACTTCAATTTTACATTAGATTTATTATTCGGGGCCGAAATCAATTTGAAAGGAATGCCGGTCTTTTGTTTGTCCATAAGGGTCCTCGTTTGGTACAGAGTGCAACGAAGAAGGTTGATCGAAGGGTAGTTATGGGTTCAACAGTGGGGATAACCGGGGCCTGTGGCTCGCGGCTCACTGAAACGTTCGTTCGTTCGGTTATGCTCAGAAGCTGCGAACGAGAGCTAGGCAGTCAAAGTCGAGCTTTCGTTGAGCGAGGTGCTGTTCGCACTCTTTGTTCTTCGGTACGTGTAACTCGGAAGCTTTATCGTATTTTTAGTAATCGCGAAGTCGTACTATTAATTACAATTGATTATCGGTGTATTCGTCTACAAAATTAATTTGTTTGCGGAATTTTGTCCGCAGGATGTTTTCGATGGTTTGTGGTAGAAAAACTTCAGCATGAGATGATGATAGTGGTGTTTGGTTGATACAAAGATTTTCGACATTTGGGATTAACGCGACTTTTTTCTCTTCAGTGTGTGTGGTAAGCGTCACTTTTAAATAATTGTTTTAAGTGCATTTAGGTTTGTGAAAGTGATGTATAGGTATTAAATAATAGGTTGTGTAAATCTGTGTCGGTGGTGGCACGGCGGCGGCGTCTCTTGCGGATAAAAGCTCTTACATTCGGCACCTCGCGGGGCACATAAAGTAGATTGGAGCAGGCATTGTCCGACTGCCGGGATACGCGACACCATGTGTGCCGCTCATGGATGTGAGTGACCGGAGGCCTGACCCAACAGAAGAAGTAATACCTGTCCGCGATCCGTAAAATACGCATTTAATATTTTAAATACGATCCCTCGCAGGAACTCTATCGATAACTCGGCGAAAGGGGTCGTTACATTGAAGAGGAACCGAATACATCATTTCTCCGCGTAAATGCTTTATTTAGTGGAAACGCGTCCAAATCGTGGTCGATACGATAAATTTTTGTCATAAATTTTCTGTATGCGATGTTCGAATTCAAGGGGTAAAAACCCATTTCACTTTCACATTGATACACACACAATAATAATGTTATCAGATTTTCTACAAAATACCACGGAAAATTAAGTTTCTTCCTGTTTCCTCGTCGGTTTATTTTCGAGAAAAAACTGTTATTAACGCGTCCTAATAATTTCTTCTTTATGCATTAGTTTTGAAAAAGCACGTATCCTTCAATATTTATTAAAGCATAAATTCTCGGAAAGTGTAATGTGGAACGTTATTTCTAATGAATGAATACGGTTTTATATATAAACATGAAGTATCTCTTCGCCATAGTAAATTGAACACGACGGGATGAGAGGGTTGATCGCTCGCTCGATTAAAAATATAAAATTTTGTAAACGGCACGCTTTCAATTTAATTACGAAAATTATCAATAACGTTCAAATTTAAAGAAAAATCTTAATTACTTACGTCTTAATTAATGTTCGTGCGAAGAATTTTTTCTAATTGTGGCAGTGTTAAAAATTATAATTCGGTTAAGATTTGTTATTTTCTTCGACTTTGACGCCGTGTACTCGAACTTCTTGAAAGACTTTTGTCAAAGTCAAATTTAACAATATTCTAAGCATGTTCGCGTAGATATTCAAATTAGTTTAAAAAAAGTCGAGCTTGAACAAGACTTAAATACCAAAAGAAATTACATAATTTGTTATCATACTTCAAATTATTAATCTAACTAAGATCTGGCGAAATAATTTCGTTAAAAAAAGTAGTTACTTTTACGATCACCCAAAAATTTTTTTTCTTTAAACGCAAATGGTTATTTTCACGAGTAATATTATAAAAAATACATTTTCTCCACGGTAAATGAAAATTAATTTATATGAACTTGTTTCAGAAAAATATTGTGAGATAAAGTTTTATTATTATTACGCCACGTGCTTCCGATTTTACATATAAACGCTTAAACATTTTTTTTAATAATTCAAGTTTCAATTAATTCTAGTGCTCTTAAGCCGTCTGTTTGTGGTATTTAAGTAAAATTTGCACTTGAACAAAATTGAAAATTAAGCTGCACTTCGGCCGAATGCAACGAGCTTTATTTAATTTTACTATTGAGTTTTTATTTATTAAATGTTCTTTTATTTGTGCACATTTACCACACATTTGTTCTGTAGTGAACCCCAAAAGTGGTTGTAAACATAAGTTAAAAAATTGTTCATTACACTATCGATTCATTTGGAAGTTTTATAATCATGGGTTTTATGGATACGTTTACCTGTGCTTTTACACAACAAAACCGTCGTGCTTACAGAAAATTCTTGGAAAACTTCTTTGCAAGCAATTCTTTGAAATATGTAAGCAAATTAATCAATTGTTAATTATTTGAATTCTTCGAGTTACCAATTCTTCGTAATGCTTTGGAAAATGTCCCAAAAGGAATATTAATTACCTATTCTTGTTGTTGATGAGGATTGTCATTTGCACCGAATGAAACATAAATATTTAACATCAATATTACAAAATCATACATAATACAATCTTGTTAACCCGAATAGATACGAACTAGGTTAAATAAGAAGAAAGAAATTTTGAAGGCGAATAAAATGGCATAAACAAATTTAAAATGTTCCCATTAGTTTCGGAGGTACACAGAAAAAAGGAATTTATCGAAAATATTTCTTTTTGATAGAGCTGTTATTACGCAATTTCATTTAGGTTTTTTATTCTATGTACGTTTGTTATAAATTTGTCATGCTTAGAACTAATATTCAACATCTTGGCTCGCTTTTTTTTTAAATACGGATCTGCCTTTTTTATTCCATAGTTTTGTAGCCCTTGCTTTTAGAAAATCACTAATATGCCACACTTTTGTTTTTTTATACCTAAAAATCGCTATCAGTTCTACTGGGCTTTAGGGGAGCTACTTATTTACTGCTTCAGATAAAAGTTATCGATTTGTAGAGTAATATGGATTAAATGTTGTTTTGTTACTAATTTAAAATAATAATCAAAAAAATTGATGTCTGAATACAGGGTGCCCGCTTTCTGGAAGACCTGTAAAACTCTTATTATGCATTAATTTGAAAAATTTCATTTAAGTTTTTATTGAATTATGTTTGTTATACATTTGTCATGCTTATAATTAATAATCGACGTCTCGTATCGCTAGGGATGTTATCATCTTTATTTTTTTTACACTGACCTGTCTTTTTATTTCACAGTTTTGTACCCCTTGCTTTTAGATAATCACTGATATACCACACCATTTTGTTACGTTATGTTAGAAAAATCGCCATCAGTTCTACTGGGCTATTAAGGAAGCTTTAAGTACCCATGATGTCACAATCAAATTAACAAATATTGACTGCTTTAAATAAAAGTTATCAATTTGTAGAGTAATATGAATTAAATGTTATTTTGCAGATGTTACTAATTTAAAATAATAATGAATAAATTTTCTGAAAACCTGTAAAACTGGAAATGTTAGGGACATTTAAATGTAGCTTTAATGGTTACGGAAGTCAAGAAATTCTGGAAAATTAGTTAAAACTCAAAAATCAGAATTCGTGGACTGGGAAATTGTAAAAGTATAAACAAATCAAAAAGTTTTTCAGTTTAAAAAATTGTAGATCTGTTGATTGGAATTTCCGTCAAATAGTCAGTAAAAATATATAGGAAATGTTATGTACAACCTGGAAAAGTCAGGAAATTTCACCTTTAGGTATTGTTGGCAATAAAATATTATTGAAATTGTTGAAAATGTCTGTTACTCGGTCCACAATAATTGTATTTTTAAGACACCTGGGGTCTTGCATTGGTCCCCATTTCGGGAGTAATTTTCAAAATAAGTGAATATTCTTTAGCGAAATTAATTTATGATATTTGGATAGATTAAGGCACGGTGATCGTGGTAATGGGTCCATTAGTACAAATCCTGTTATGACGAAATGAGAACCCTTCTTCCACTGTGGGACATAAATCTATTTTGCACAAATTATTGGTTTTTTTTCGGGTTTCCAAAGACCTGTCATCAACAGCATTATTCAGCAAATTTATATACCTTTCCAGATTCAAATTTCTGTCAAAAATTATTATTTTATTGTTTTTGTTGCATACCGTGAGTTTCGCAAAAACCGAACTTGTGATTTAACTTCCTGGGTCAAGTGTGGATTGGTTGTGGATAAAAATCATGATATTTATGTTTTTTAGTATCCTACTACGAAATTCATTATCGCTTTTCCTAATAATTCTGATGGTTTATGCGTATTTTAGAGAGAGGAAAACGTGAATTTTATTTTTTAATAAGTAAAAGTTTTAAAGCAATTCTTAATAACCACTCAGTATTAACCAAAATATAACATGATGGTTACATTCAATGCAATGTTGATTTTAAAAAATTGAGCTTGATTAGTTTTTTTAATTAAATCATATGTAATGATATCATATTGAATCAAGGCTCTACAGTTTGGTGACTCTTTTATCATCAAATCTTTCGCATTTCAATGTCCGGATTCACTGTCTGTACTAGCATCATTTATTAAAATCCCGATTAAATTCCGCAAGAAAATGGGCTCGTAACTAATTCAGCAAAATATCTTTAGTTAGTCATGTACGGTTTTGTTCTTCCCTGCTTAAACCGTACGAAATGTTACTCACGACCATCAATACCTAGTTTATTATTTTGTCCATAGAGTGTGCTGTAGGAGGCAAAAAGTATGATCTGACAGAACTTTCCAAAACAATCCCGATTCATCCTCATTATAGATTTGTTTCGAGAAAAGGTGATAGGTAAAGGACAGGAGTGTTTTCTGGGAAATTTTCACTTCCTATAATTAAAGGAGAAATAAATTCAAATGACAAAAAAATATGTGTCGATATGAGATTTTCAGTTTTCCTCCACACTTTCTTATAGTTTTCTTTTAATTTGAATACCTTTCTTCTATTAAATTAAAAGGTTCAGAACCTTCTAAAGTAATACAGATTCACCCACATTTAAATTCGTAGATGCTTCAGCTTGAGAATGAAATATTTTCTTAACATTTAGAAATAGAAAATTGTCAAGATAATTCCACTTCTCTTTGCTGATTGGCATGAAAATGAAAATCGTCACTTTCTTCTTGTCCATTAATTTTTAAATTGGAGAGACTTCAGTAATTTGTTTGTGTCAGAAGTTTCTTCTTATAATTTGTTTTGACGTTTTACGTTGGTTGAATCAAGGGTGTTCTGTTTGATGACATGTCTAGTACGGAAAATATTTCATATTCTGTCATCAAATCTCCAGGCGCATTATCTGGATTAACACTTAATTTATTCAAAGCCCGATTACATTCTGCAACAAAATGGGCTCTTAACCATTTTAGTAAAATATGTCTGGCTTGGGTGGGAGCCTAACGGTATAAGTTTAGTAAAGTGACCACCAATGGCGGACTGGTTCCATTCCGTTGACGGCGTGAGATTTTCTCAAGCCAATTTCACAAGCTTTGTTCATACCGTTCTTCGGAAGACACGTTAAGACATTGGTCCGGTTGCCATACTAACAACACCTTTGGTATTCGTTACAATACTTTCAACTCATCTGGCCAGCGTAGAAGTGTATGACCAAACTGCCTAATAGGCGATGCTAAGGAGCGTATAACCTGTAAAAGATCTCTGAGTTACACCAGCCCCAGTTTGTTATCATCACTTTTTAAACCGTATAAAATATTACTCACTATCAACAATAGCATTTTATTGTCGCATAGGGTTTTTCACGCAGAAGAGGGTCCAAATCAAATCCGCATTATAGATAAAAATAGTTCTAAAACCTGCTAGTTGGTGCATTACTATCACATTATTCGTTGTTGCCAAATTAACATTGAATACTGTTACAAGGGCACGTCACTGACAAAAGTTACTATTATCTTATATAGGTATATAAAAGTTGTTACAATACGGTGTTTTTTGCACGTGAAGAAACGTGGTTTCTTGAAAAATCTAAAAGTTGATGGAGTCAAGAGAAAAATCTCTGGTTTTAAATTTGGATTTCAACAGCCTGTCATCGAAGCTCTGTTTTGTTTCCATCCTTCCCCTCTTATATATTTTCTATAAGAACTTTGTTGGGATGATTTGAACACATTCCAATTTACTTCATGATTTCTCACTCTCACCCCTAACGCTGTTTAAATATTTGTGTTAATCATTTCAGATTGTAAGAATTGTGCTCTTCTTTGCTTTGAGCCACGAATATTGTTTTTTTCTTTGAATCAGTTGTTTGTAAGGATATGCTGTTTGCCATTCGGTGTAGGAACCGTGTTTTCTAACTTGAAAGCAACACGTAGCACGATTACGGATTATCCAGGATTTACTGTATTTTGATTGTAGTTTAATATAATTGAATTAATTTTATATGGAAAAAAGATAAACAAATACCTTCGGCTAGCATTTTACTCCACATAGCAGCTATATGAAGCAAAATTTTCTGTCGCAAGGCCGGCGGTCCGTCTGGTCCGTCGACCACTGGCCCGATTTGGTACATAGACGTAGTCTATAATACCGCAGATTTGATTATATTTTGGGTATAATCTGAATAGCCAGAACTCAAACTACAGTCCTTTTCGTTGAAGTTGTTGCTAATATAATTGTTTAAACAAATTGATCTCACCTTTATTTAACCATATTTTTGAATAATCATTATACAAAAAAGCTAACGCCAATATAACAGTGTTAAACAACTAGAATAACATGAACAAATTGAAGAATAAAAAAGTTATTCCGAATGAATAAAGTTTGTCGTCGCTAACGGCTTCCTGGAAATTTTCTGTCTAATTTCATCCTTTTCTGAATAACATTTTTGTTCTTCTCGCGTTATCTTCTAGTTCTGATCATTCACTAAATGTTTTTGCACAACCAGCTTCCGTAATAATACTAATCTTTTTAAATGGTCGTCAGAACCAGTTTTCAGTTAATTTTATTTATAAATGAATAATAAATACCGAAACAACAAAATCTAATTAAAACTGCAAAAAATAAATAACTGCTTTAAGGGGGATTTTCTAATATATTACTAGACAAAATTTAATTACTCATAAGAAAAAGTATTTAACATTTTTTCAATGTGCACTTGCGCATACCGCAAAAGAAGCAAAAAGTTACATAATTGACAAAAAAGTAAATTAATAACATGCACGATAATTTAATTAAGTAGTGATTGGTAAGGACAGCAACATTTTAAGCTTCGTCATTTTACCTGAAAACGGTAATCGCGCGTCGGCTGACTAGAATAATAGTAATAATAATAATGGTTGTCCCGAGAAGAACCAAACTAAATTAGTGGTTGTGGTTTTTGACAACACTCGCTTAGAAAATTCTTCTTGTAAGTTTCACCACAAGAAACAGAATTAACAAATTGCTTGTTTTTGTGAACATATCTCTAACATTTCGTAATTCTAAGTTAAGTTTAAGTTATAAATTTCTTTTTCGTGAAAATGCTCAAGGTGTTGTTGAATCACTTTTATTGATGAAAGGACTACCGAGCACGGTCGATAAGGATGATCAATCACTTCGTTTTGCTATTCTATTTGGGTTAAGTTTACAAACCAAACTGTTTTTGTAGATTACATTAAAATCTATAGCGGTTGATTGAGCGGCAACATTAATTAGGCAAATTTCGATCTTCCTCTTTATAGTTAATTATTGTCTATAGCTCTTTAAACGCGAATTTATTCATAGCGTAAACAGATATTGATTTCAATATAATGAGCTTCGCGAAGTTATAAAAATAAAACAGCAGATTTTCTTTATACTATTAAGCGTTATGAAATTTTAAATATTAAAATTACGATTAAGGTACCTAGTCTGTAGTTGTGCCCCAATCTGTTTTAGATTAATTACTTATTTTATGTCTAACGAAAAGTGCAGGCGAAAGTTTGACATAACGTTTACGATCATACACAAGTTGAAATAGGTGTAAATATAGAAAAAATTGTGTCCGGATTTCAGTTTTATTATAGTGAAATCTTTGTAAGTGATAAATGGGAACAGTAATCTGAAGAAGGCAAAATATCTTGACAATATTTTAGAAAACGTGACTGGATAACAAGACAAAGAGCTTTTAGTATAACAAACAGTAAACGTGCCTTTGAATGTAAGGAAGCTAAAACATTGTAGATATGCACAAATATCGATATCTTCTTATGTAAATATGACGTCAACACGTAAGATGTTTTGAGTGGAAAACCTGAATTGTCTTGGAAGAAATCCTATCTTAGAAGAATTTTAATATGAATTGCTGAAACGCGAAGTCGTTTGATAGTTAAAATGGAGCAATCACTTTTCCTCCAACGTTTCCGTGTTACGAAGTGCCGTTTAATTATTGGCACCGTTTGAATGGTTTAATTATCGAGTCTTGCTTGCGAATAAATTTCTTCGTCTTTGTCGGCGACGATCGGCTCCATAATTTTCTTATTTTTGCGTTTGCCGGACGAACCCTATTGGGAACTTTCCGGCGGAACGGTGTTGCATAGTTCATTGGCCTATGCCGTGCTTTGCTGAACTTATTGTGCAGCTTTTTATATCCCGTGGTAGTAATGCTATACGCAACCGTTCGCCGATAAGTACCAACAACCATTGGTCGTTTGATGTTTATCAACGTTGTTTTCGTGGTACGCAATTATAATAGCCCTTTATTGTTGTTCACAGTACAGCGGTATATTAAATGTTTAAGAAAAAATGTGTTTTAAATAAAGAAACGATAAGGGACTGATGCACGTTTCAATTGTTTAGTATAATTGAGTAGAAAGTAAATATTTATGTGAATTGATTACACATCATGCTAGGCAGTTGTTCCTCGTTTTATATTCTCGCTTTCATTAGTAACTGATACTGTTGTTTGATCTAAAGCAGTGTAATTAAGATAAATTGGAACTCGTTATTCTACGCTTTTTAAAGGGTTGTAATTATCAAATTAGTGGGAGTTGGAAAATGTCTTTGATGAATTTTAACGCATGCAACGGAAGACAATACACCTATTTTGTCTAGTAATGAAGATTTAACGGTTGAAGTAAATAAACATTTTCTTAAATAAATGTACATTTTTATTCATCTTTTTGATCAAAAATTAAAAATTTTCCGATTTTTCTTAGTTCTAAAAAATTGTAATTATTGGCCCATTTATTTTTAAGTGGTGATAGTGGTTTTCATTTGGTACAAACAAGTAGGTACACAAATCGATGGATTTGTTTTATTTAACAAAATCTTTAATAACATACACTGGTTTTCTGGTGTTTATTAGTAGAAAAAATTCAAATGTTATCCAGAAGCGACAGATAATAAAAACGTGACAAACATTATTAAGTCGAATTTTGTCGGCATTAATTATTCTTTCTGAACATGAATTTTAAATTTTTATGTGGTTCTTCATTACCGCGGAGAAGTTAGCCATAACGTTCAGCCATAGATTTTATTATCATCATTATCAAATACATTTAAACATAAAGATCACATTTTATTTAAATAAAAAGTTTAATCATTGATTGATACAGGTTTCCTAATTTTCACTTTAAAGATGACTTTTAGAAAACTTTTTTACCACCATCGTGTTCTACATACATTTCTGCATTAGAAAAGCAAAAAAAATTTAGAACGCTGTCCCCGTCATTTAAAAAAAATAATTAATCACCATACACTGTGTATACTATTGGCGCGGAGTAATAAACCTGTTAGAATTATCGAATCTCCCGTATTGCAGTGGCGTAGGTACCTGATACGTTTGCAAAATTATATTGTTGGTAGGTAAATATATTATAATAGTAAATCTACCTTGATATGAATTATTATGTGGTTTCTTTATTGTTTTTCAATCCTTACTTTGTGGAATCTATTTTTCATAGTAAATAATTTAATTCAGCAATATTCCACCGTTTAATAAGATATAAATAGATACAAAACTTTTGTAAAACACAGTATTTGAATATAAAATTAAACTCTAAAATCGATAAATGACAAATGTGTCGTTTCTCAATTTGTCTATTTTAAATTTTAATTTTATATAGGTACGTATACTGAGTTTTACAAAAGTTATGAATCTATTTGTATCTTATTAAACTGTGGAATATTTCAAAAAATTATTTACTATTATGTGGTTTGTTTCTTATTATTACAATTAAGAATCGATATAGCTAAATAAAGCAATTTTAAAACAATTATTCTTTAGCGTCAAATGATGTTGGATTATCTATCATCAGGTAAAGTGGGGTCGTTAGCGCAGTCATTACGGCAGACGGTTGTAATTTCGCGAAAGATTACAGATAATTAGTTGTTTGACCGAAGGGCCGTATACTTTCTAAATGAAAAATATGTTTAGTTTGTTATTAGCAATGAATCGGCTTGTTTGTTTGTTTGTTTGTGTGTTAGTGCAAATAATTTTGAAATGGAAAACTTTTCACCAGCAAAACGTGTTAAAAGTGGTGCGTTATCTGCTAATGAAAAAATTATAATTTTAAATGTGCATGACGCTGTTCGATGTCAACACCCTGCAAAAGTGTCGATGATATTGTAGGATTATGTTCTGCAATGATGGGAATATAAACTAGTGAGGAAAGAAAAATTTGGGACAAGTGCTTTCACCCACTTCCATCTCCTGGTCGGCGCCCGATGGAATTAGATGATGCAATGAGGAATTCTGTCCGTAGAAAGGTTCACTCGTTCTACTTACGGAAAGAATTCCTACAATCGATAAGATTTTACTAGCAGTAAATGAGGATGAAATGAGTCGAAACTTCTTCGCAAGTTGAAGTTTACTTGGGAGAAGATAAATAGAAGATCCGTTTTAATTGAAAAACAAGAGATTATTACATGGAGGAGAAATTATCTTCGGGAAATAAGAAAATATAGGCGTGAAGGCAGGCGTATATTCTATTTGGATGAAACCTGGATCAATGCAGGACACCGTAAAAAATCATGGCATGATAATACCGTTACGAGTGCTCGACAAGGATTTATAGAAGGGTTAATTATTACTCCTTATTGGCAATGAAGATGGCTTTGTAGATGGTGGTTTGTTAGAATTCGAATCAAAGAAAACTGGCGACTACCACGAAGACATGAATGCTAATGTGTTTGAAGAATATTTTGAGCAGATGCTAGATTTGATACCCCAAGGATCTATAATAGTTATGGACAACGCCAGCTACCACTCACGAAGATACGAAAATTTACCTACCAGCGCTTAGAGGAAAGCGAAATTATAGATTGGTTATCTGTTAAAGAATATAACTTTTGAGGATGACATGGTGAAAAAGAATATTGGGTATTGTTAAAGTTCATAGAATAAGTATATACGTCATGTTATTGACGAAATGGCAAAGAATCGGGCATTGAAGTACTGCGTTTACCACCTTACCATTGTGAGCTGAATCTATAGAGTTGGTTTTGTAAGTAAGGTGACGTCGCTCGTAACAATACCGCACTTTTCAAACACGACGTGAAAAAACTTCTGGAAAATGCATTAAACAAAGTAACACCTGAAAGATGGAAGAACTGTATCTCCTTCTCGTTAGGAAGAAGACAAATGTTGGCAACTGGATAATTTAGTAGAGATAACATTAGGCCAATTATTATATCAGTAAACACACAAGACAGCGATTCTGATTCGAAATGGAAATTTCAGACGAGAAGAAAGTTAAATGACCAAGCGTAATGTGCCTGAAACAGTGTTCTACTCAGTCGAGTTGTTTTTAAATATACCCTGTTTACCTACTAATGTCTTGTTATTTAAATGAACATTTTATGCCTGTTACTTTTATCTTTTTTTGTGATTTGTAGAGACCACTTCTTGAAAATTTTAAATTTATTTACGTACTCTTTAACAACTGTTGCTCAATTTTGGAAATAATAAATGTACTGCAGATCTGGTGCATTAATGTTTATTTAATTTAAATAAATAAATGTTAAATTAGTTTCTTTTCAATGACTATAACACAATTTCATAAAAACAAAACAAACCCACCCTGATATGTTAGAAAATTGTTGTATTGATTTTGAGATTATCCCCTCAATTTTCACAAATACTTTTCTTACAATATTCTGAATCATATAAATTTGATGTAATTGTTTTTTGGCTCTAGTCATTTTATCTGTATTTTATCTTGATTTGAGTTCTTCTCTTGTTTAACTAATACAAGTTAGCGTCACAATTTTGATTTATTTATTGCACAATGCACTAAAATAGTAACTGTAGTGGTAACTATTTAACACTTAATTAGCAATAAATGATGCCTTCTAGGTGGAGATAAATAACAGAACTAGCGGTCACTTAGTTTTTGCATAAATCGTGGAAACGTTTTGCCGCAATAATAGTTTATCAGTTATTTTATTTAGAAATAAAATTGTATCATTAAAATACAGTTAATTATTCGTTATATGCCAATATAATAACATGTCTAGCAGTTGGCAACATATAGGAAACATTTTATTATTAATATTAGGAATAAAGTTATTTTTTTATAAAAAAGTTTTTTGTTTAAAATCTAAATCCATCAGATATTACATTTTTACAGTCGTATACAGAGTTGTCGAAAAATATGAATTTTATTCAATAGTAAAGTATCTTTAAATGTGAGCAATATCAAAATTCGTTGTTGAAAAAGTTGATCAGAACCAAAGATTACGTTCAAATATGAAATTACATCCAATTAAAATAAAAAAAAATATTTTCTTTGTTTACAATAACAATGTAAATGTAACTTATCTTGCAGGAAGGCGGATAAGTTGAACCATTTCGTTGACGTATTTTAATTTTAAGGGTGTATCCAATTAAATTTTTATAAAAGTTTTGTAAATAAAAAATAAAAAGTGTTCGGTATCGATAATTTGAGTAAAATTTGAAAAAAAAACTTTTTAATTCGTAGGAATATAATTGCATATTAAAACATAGTTTTTATTCTGAACAACTTTATAGTACACTTTTTGATACTGTACAAATAAAGATACTTTGCTTTTGTGCAAGCTCCTCAATTTGCCGACCTCGTATACGACTGAAAAAAAATTAATATCTGATGATTCTAAAATTAATAATAAAAGTTGCAAACTTAAGTAGACACTGTATACTAATAAATAACATATTTTTTTGTTTAATTGTAGCAATGTTTTGGATGATCACAGCTTTCGGAAAACGTGTAAATTAATTAATTCAAAATTACCTCCTACACCTCACCTGTTCAAGTTAACTCAACGCCATCTTGTTATAATTACGTTCTACAATTTGAGTCCAAAACAAACGATTTCGGTTAACCAAAATATACACAATAAAAGGTATGTATAAAGATAAAACAGTTTAATTGTAAGAATTTTCAAGTACAGTTTTAAGCCCGGAAGGACCAAGTTAAAAACAACATGTCCAAACAGTTACGGTGAAATCATCATTTAACAATATTTTAAAACACAAAGAAAATTTAATGAACGTAATTAAGTAGAGATTGAAATTTATGAATATACAAGGCCTGTTTTGAAATTTTAAACAAAACGACCACAACAAATTCAACGTAATGAGTTATCCGGATGTCTCCATATTAAATGACGACAGCTGCGGGAGCTGCTACTGACTAACTAAAGCGAAATACTAAAATAAGATAAAGTAAGAGATAGTTATTTCTTCGTCAGATCTATCTACTCTAAATTATAATAGCGGGTCCATCTCGGCGAAGGAGTAATGAAGTACCATGATATTCTCTACATATCTGGCTGACTGCGCCAAGAGTTGGATTGTCATTACCTTTAATTTATGTAATTAGCGCGTAGAAGAACTGTTAATTAAATATTTAATGGACCTCACGCAATTACACTCGTAGAGTGAAATTTTCGTGCGGCGCCACAGGATTAATCAATAACCTAAACAATTTTAGATAGAAATATTATTGCTGTGCCCCTGCGGGTCGTTTTGCTAATCATGTAGGATGAGGATGCTTGAAATTAGGTTTCATTGCTATTTAATAACTCCGAACATTCTAGACGCAAATTCCCAAATAATAAATTGAACTTGTTGTCTTTTGAACGTCCCGCTTACGAAATTTCAATTTTGATTTTTTTAAAAAAAAATTAAACGTCAACCGATAAAAACTCGATGCAATTGATTTTTGTATGCAGGTGCTTGATCGTGCAGTTCAATTTTAAATATGGATATTTCATTACTATATACATATACCTCAGTTATACTTTGTTATCCGATGATAGAATCTACTAGCGTAACTCGTAATTAATAACATTTTTTAGTACCTTTTGCATTAAAAAGTGGTTTGAGATCACTGTTGAATTGGATTCGTGATTGTGCAAGGCGGAAAAATTGCATCAGCACTATTGCAGTTTGGATAATGCATTCCATTTAAACTTTAAACTGTAGTAGGTACTCAAGTTTTACTAATATAAAGGACATTTCGATTTTGTGTTTTTCAGATGAATGATTTTCTGTTCTTAACGATTCGAAAGTTTTGATAGTAGAAAACTTTTTCTAATTAAAGAGTTAATAATATAAATAATCGATAAATTTAATGGTACATGTTCAACCCTTATATGATTAATGTTGTACAGTCATGGTCAGTGAATATGACATGTCCAGGTAGAATTGTAAGTGTGGTCACAGTCTAAGTGGAAAAAACCCTAATTATCATGCAATACACATTTTAATATTCAAAGTAAAAAGATTGGCAGGCAGGCTTTCGTAAACACAGAGGTACAATAGACAATGTTTATATCTTGAAGCACATGGTTAATAAAGAGATAGGAAAAGACGCAGGAAAAATGTATGCCTTATTTTTAGATATTAAGGCAGCGTTTCTGAAAATGTGGATAGAGGCTGTTGTGGAAGTGATGAGGCAGAAGAGGTAAGAAGACTTGGTAGCATGGATAAAAGGAACTGTATAGAAACAAGATGTAGAACTTCAGTTAGGGAAGATAGGGAAAGAGAGTTTTTGGGTAACTAAGGGAGGCAGAACAGGGGTGTGCATTAAGTCCAAGTTTATTTGCATATATATTAGTAATTTAGAAGAGACGAAAAACATCAAACAGGAGGAATATGATAGGGAAGAAAAAGTGTGGTGTTGGCGTACGCGGATGTTGTGATTATAATTGCAAAAATCAGATGGAAATGAGAGGCATGGTAGAGGTAGTGAGAAAATATTTGAAGTAAAGAAAAGCTTGAAACAAATGTGGAAAAAAACTAGAATAATGGTGCTTAAAAAGAAAAAGGAAAAAGAAAAAGAAGATGGTTATGAGGGGGAAGAAATACAAACAGTAGACAAATCTTGGGTATAATTTTAGCTATAATAATAGAGGCATATAAAGAATTAGAACAGAAAGGGAACAAGGTATTGAGTCAGGTATGGTGGATAAGGGAAGGGTTTTTGAAAAGATGTTGAAAAAAGAATAAGGTTGTTTGAGAAGTTGGTAAGGAATGTATTATTGTATGGGGAAATATGGGATGGAAAGAATAGGAAAAGCTGGAGAAGATACAGATAAAATACTGGAAATGGACGTTGGGATTGGGAAATAAACACCAGGATATATAATAGAAGTAAAGATAGATAAAATTAGATTTGATAGGAAAATTGGCAGTGAGATTTGAAGAAAGGATAAGAGACAGCGAGGAAATGAGATACTAAAGGAATGTTGGAAGGAAGTGGAAAATATTTAAACAAGTACGGTGAAGAGGACAGGAAACATTATTATGAAAGGGTAGGGTACTCGAGAGAGGAGATATAGAAAAAGAAGGGAGGGGAGAAGAATGGAAAAGGAAGTGATAAGTAGAGATAAGATATACAGATACAAGAAAGGAGTGCGAAGATAGAAGGAGGTAGATAATGTAAAGTACAGGGAGTTAAGTACGGAAGGAATACCAGGATATCTGAGGGAAAAGAAGTATAAAGAAAAGAATCATAGCGAGGTTTAGATGCGGAATGAGGAAAGACAGAATATGTACTGGAGGAATGATGAGGAGAGAAATATGTAGGATGTGTGTGAAGGGTGGGAAAATATCGACCCTTTAAAAGAAAATTGTGTGGGAACTGCGGTCTGAAGAGAGAGAGGGATGGATACTATTAGGAGAGAATGGACAGGGAATGGAATGGATGAAAGAAGTGATAAAGAAAGGGAAGAAAATAATTTAGAAAATTTTTGTATTAATATGGGGATACATTTTCTGTATTGTTTAGTTTTAGAATTACGAAAAGGAAGAAATTATATATATGGAGATTGATTTAATTTGTAAGAAATCGAATGTTTTGTTTATGTATATTACAAGGAATAAATAAAAGGAAGTGAATTGAATATTCAAGTAAAAAAGTAAATTCTTTACACTTTTTTGTTCACTTTTTACATACTGAAAACTTGTATATAGTTTAAATTATACAGGGTGTTAGTGTGCGACAAACTTTAGAGTCCATTCTGCATGAAAAATAATGACAGTACAATCTTGATGATCTTAACTCATATAGCCGGATTGTGAATTTGTTCGGATTAAAAATGACATTTAACATTGTGGGTTTTATTAAATGCCTTTGAAAAAAATACAAGAGGAAATACCATTTGTTGTTCAAAGAAATAAATTTTTTTTTTTGTTTAATTTTAGTTTATCTTTAGCTTGTGCTTTTGTTTTCATTACTTCTAACAAGTACATTATTGGTGTTTCCTAATTTCTTGGTCCCAATTTACTGCCTCTTTGTTCCGTACACTCACTAGTAAAATCTCTGGTTCTTCTTCGATTCACCTGTTGAAGAATCGTCTTCAGCATGTTGTAAAAATCGTTGTCATTTACAATTTCCCAGAGTCTTTTCGCCCAATAACCCAAATGTGAATTTCGTCTGTTATGTCTTCAGCCAAGTGTCTAGTAAGCGTTCAAACTTCGTCAATTTCTCTTTCAAGGTTTGGTGGATCATTTCTGTGTGGTAATTGTAGCAGGAATATTTGATCTTTTCATCCCATGTGTCTATATCATTTTATATCTCCATTTATTAATCATCATTTTCTTATGACTTCTGCGCTAACATTTCTGCCAAGCTTTATCTAGTTCAAAAATAACATCTTGCAAGTTAATTTTTTAAGCTCTGCTGAAATATCTGCTGCTCCAGAAGCCACAATTCGTTTTAAAAGGCGTTTTCTGTAATACACTTCAATTGTTTGTATCACATTTTAGTCCATATGTTGAATTAGCGGCATTTACATTGAGAGGAAAAAATGCCAAAAGATTTGCTAGTCGTCCATGCACGAGTTTTCAGGATGCTGATGAATAGCTTTTTGGTAAGTTTAATTGTTTCATTTTCTTTCTAACTGCCGGTACACCAAATACATTATGTTTTAATACTAAAGCTGTAATTGTGGACACCCCTCCCCTCGTCAAGCTGTTGTTCCTTTTCGTCGTCATGGCGTATTAATGGTGATACAGTTAGCAATTCCTAATTGCATAGTGTGCAGATTTCTATTTACTCCTCAAGGTGCATACACCCGGCATGTTTTCTGAAATTGAACATGCCAACAGCGACCACTGTTCGGATTATCAAGGTAAAGTTCGGATTATGAGTTAAGAAATATGTTGATTAGGATTAGCGGATAATTCCAATTAAAGCGTGTTCAGATTAGAGAGGTTGTACTGTATATAAACGTTTTTCCGCAAATACTGCGTTTTTATAGATATGTCGTTATTGCGCATTTTCTGATATAGAGGATACAAGTTTTATGTTCATCATGATCATTGGCGCGCGTATGGGCAATGATTTCAAATTTTTACAGAAAAAATGAGATGTTGCAAATTAAAAATTAGTTTTGAAGTTCGTTCAATTTAGTGACAAAAATCTCTTCTGCCTTTTTCGTATAGGGCGCCGTTTTTATGCAAAAATAAAACATCTTAACACGTATTTTTATTTCTTTAATACATTATCCAGAAACTATCTAATGCAGTACACAAAAATAACACTATACGAAAAACGCTGGAGAGTTTTTTCGCAACGTGAACGAAGAAATTCAAAATGATTTTTTAATTTGGAATATCTCGGTACGGCGTACAATTCTTTTAAATAAATCGTCAGTTTTAAGAGAAACTTTAACACCCTGTGTCTCTGAGAATGAAGCATTTGCGGACATACGTTTACATTTTAAATTGTCATTAGTTTTTCATACAGAATGATCTCTAAAGTTTGTCGGACTAACACACCATGTATGTATGAATCTCGGTTCTTGTAGTATATTATTTGTTTTTGTTTCCGTAATGAGATTAAAAAACCAATAACAATTTTTAAGCAACGATTAAATGTCAAGAATAGGTAAGGTTATTCAATGCGATTTAAATATGTTTCCAATTGCTTTATTGATACAATTTATTTTAAAGTGTTTTGTTACAAAAATAAAATCAATCGAAGAACTTGTCGATGACAAAAATATTTTAATTTAAGTGGTCTTACATTTTCCGTAAGCCTTCTCCTTTATTGTTCTTTTTTTACCTAGGGAGTAAATAATATTGAAACTAATTTTGTCATATCTTTTTTATTAAGAAAGTGTAAGGAATCAATTTGTTTACCTGGAAGATTAAAATGTTTATTGCAATCTATTTTTTTCTCTTAGATTCTGTCGACACCGTACAATTTCTACATGAACATGTCCATTTTCACTGACGATGACTGTACAATATATTAACACTTAAATTTACTACTTATTTGAATTACAAATTTTTGAGCTTAAGTCAATTTGGCATTACAAGTCGTGTTCGGTTCCTAATAGCAGTTGATCCTCTCTTTGGAACAATGTAAATTTAGATAATCTGCCATAACTATTTAATATTCCATCACTGTTTAGTATTTCCAACATACCAGTTTAGAATTCCATCGAATGCTGACGGCATGTCAGAATGGATACAATGAAATACCAAAGCTCGACCTATTAATGATTACTTAAACAATAAAGCTAGTAGGACAGTTTGATTACTGTGATTGAATTAACTGTCATTGTTCAAATTCCTCACTATTTTCTCTACGAATAATCGTGCTCTAATGCAATTAATATAACAAAATGCAACACCATATAGTTACGAAGAACAAAGCATCTCCTTATGCTTTAAGTGCTACTTATTCTATTAGATATAACTGTACAACACACGTTGCCTTCGAGTCGATTGTTGAATTGTTAAACAATTTAAGCCACACTGTAACCGTTCATTAGCAGTTAAAAACAAAAACGTTTTCCGCAAACCAAAAAAATTAATATAAAACACCGAAAGCTTTTTTTCAAAAGGCCAGCGTTTTTTGTTTTCGCCTCTATTTTTTAAAATAAAACAAAATAAAAAATTTTATCACGTCGAGATAGTAAATCTTAAGTTTGTTTCCAACAAAAGTGGCGAGATTCGTAATCTTAATCCGCAATTCGATTGAACAGTTTGAGATTCGAACGATTGGGTTCTAATCTTTTGTTTGAATTCGGCGCTTCTAAATTGCGTATAGTTTTTTTTTTCGTTCTAATTGTTCGGTAATTCGCTCTCTTCCACGGAGTACATACGTACGCGTTCCTTTTTGTTTAACGGAAGCATTAAAAATTTATTTCTAGTGCGGTTTTCATAAAGAACCCAATTAAATATTTCATTCATTACATAATGTAATTTTTACTTTGCCTTTTGAGGTTCTCTTTTTTGGGAAATCGCCTGCATTTATTTGTTTATTTTATTTTTAATGAAACGCGGTAAAAAGAAAATCACCGTAAAATGTTTGTATGCGCTCGAATTTGAAGATATAATTTTTTTGCAACACAAACAGAATCCATTACGGACGTAAAATTAAAATTGCGAACGAAATTGATTTTACAAAAAGAATTCGAGAAATCTGTGGGCAAAACGGGGCAATTTTAATTCCAATTAGAATGTCTGTTTAGAAGAAAATATATTTGTTTGCGGCTTTATAAATGCTTTGTTGCGAGTTTAATTTCCTACATGGGAATCTGTCTTAATAATACAGATACAAACTTTGCTATTTTCTCGCAAACCGAAATGCGTTTTGCAAACAAACTTTTAGGATTTGATCAACTAAAATCAACAACGTGATGTTTCTTCTACTGAAATTTAAACTCTTATTACAATAATACTTTGGAAGAAACTTCTTATTATGACTAGAAAATACTCAGGTAACTTTTCTCTGGAAATGCGTTCCACTTTTCTTAACGTTCAACGACATTCACAAATAAAACATAGATGAATTCGTGGTTTTCCTTTTGAAATAAAATGGTTTTCATTTAAATATTTAACGTAGAATCCTGAATGTATATACCTTGTAGTCGGAAGAATCTTGAAAGCAACCGAAACAGCTTGGTTTTAAAGAAGACCGTAATTAAAGTTAAGACGTGAAAGAAGACCCGGTTACCTACAGTGGATTATATTTATCATATCTTGCTTAATATCAGGTCAATACAGACTGGCAAGTCACGCACTACAGAAAGCTCACTATGAGCTTCATTTACATGTGCTAAATACTATTGGTGATATCAGATAATGCTTGCACGATTTAAGTTTTTCTGCTGTTATTGTAAAAAGATTATCTAGGGCATAACTTTAGCTTTAAATAATAAGTAACCTTATAAATATTGTACCTAGTAATGTATGTGTATGTATAAGCGATTTCTTGCATGACGATTGTCACAAGATGTTTAAATAAATACATTTTTCCAAGTAAAAATAATTTTAGTTTTCCATCGTTTTGAGGTTCTTTTTATATGTAAATTTAACGCGTATGTCGTGTTCATTAATCATAAATTGTGTAGTTGAGAACCACCCATACAATTTTGTAAATTATTGATGCATAAAATCAATTTGGTCCTAATCGTAAATAATTCGGCGTTTCTGACTTACTAAAATATTTATTAAAGCTGAGATTTATTAAAATTTTACTTTACTCACGGATATTTATTCGTACATTAAAACCGCTAGTGTGGTGTTCGAGGTGATCAAAGGAGCCGACATTATTTTATATGAAAAGAGTTTCTAATTAAGATAAAATTGATTTTGGTAATGCGTATTCCTTGTTACAAGGGTTTTTTTTCGTTTTTTAAGCAAACAGGAAAACTTAAACATTATTTAAATTTGACATATGTGTGATTTTGCTTTACAACGTTAAGTTTTACACTTAGAGGAGCTCATCGATTGTTACAGTTTGTTGCCGTAGACAAATTTATTATATAAATATTTATAATGGTTTCGTGTACTTACCCTTACGTCGAAGAGTGGGTCGTGGACAGTTATTAAAGATGCGGCAGTTAAAAAAAAGTTCTTCCGAAAAAAGGGCGTCACCCTATGAGTTGTAGTATTTAGTCTCAAGCAGTAGGGACTTAAGATACAAAAGAACAAACAGTTAAATGTATAATTTATACAGCTTTCCTCGCAAGATATAAATATAATCGTACATAATAACAATATAGTTAGCAAATAGAACATGAAAATAATACAAATCGTATCACAGATAAATGGACTAGGTTCCTCATGCGAAATATCGTTCCCCAAGAAAATGTAGAATGCCGACTACATAATCAACGCCTAGATAAGAGATTTATTTGTAGTTCAAACGCGAATTTACTATTAAATGTATCGATTACTTCCCTAATTATGTCTAAATAATCGACTTAATATTTACTTTAGTAATGTAATTCTGGGGCAAACAAACGTGTAATGAATTTGTCTTCGGGGGATCTCGAGCACATAAATTATCACAACTTGCGTTAAATACTAACTCATCCCGGATGTTTGTACATACATTCAGTTATAATTATGGAAGTTTCCAATAGCAATTGGGTGCAAAGAAATAACTTAAAATAGATGCACTTATCTGTCGACTCTGATTACGTGCTGTTGGTGTTTGTAACATTCACTTATTCCAAATTGTTAGACGTCAACGAGCTAAAGATACACTTTTAGCTTCATGGGTTTAATCATAATAACCATCCAAGGGTATCACTAGCACAATGAAGTAAATTTCATTCATGGGCTAATTTTGTCTCCAAGTGGTGAGGTTTAATTTACTCCCGGTGGTAGGTCTAAAAAGATTAACAAAATGGCGGTCACCTTGATAAAGAAATATTTTGGTAGAAGCGCTTATTAAAATTTATATAATTCTAAAACAATTACCGAAAAGTTCTTTTCCTAATCATACAAAAAGCGAATGTATAAAACTAGAAGGAATGGCTATATTGACTATCACTCATTTAGTTTTGTTAGACAAAATCCTTAAATCATCAAGCGACTATATGGTTTGATTCCTAGTGAAGTTCGACTGTTTCTGGTACATTACCAGGTTGTGAGATCTTAATAATTCCAATCAAATTATTGAATAATTCAGATACTTACTGAATTACTTCCAATAATAGAATGGTCAGTTGCTCTTATATTTTGTCATAAAATCGCTTAGCAAAAAATTAAACATTAGTATACACTTTGTCCAAGAAATAAATGCGAGATTTTGCAATGTTGATCAAAGGTTGATTCTCATTAGAGTATCACACAGCAGCGCGACGCAACGCCGCGCGTTACGTAAACTGCTGCGCAACAGTTAGTGGGTTATTTAATACAACGGTCGCTTCAGAAGGCAGTAAAACTCGAATTATCGGTTGGGCATTTTTAGGCCAATTCTCTTTGGAGCAGCGTTCTAACAAACTACGATACATAGTTGTTAGGGTTACGCAACGGTTCACATCACTTCAGAACGCAATAAAACTTGAATTGTCGGGTGAGCATCCTTTCGCTGCTTATCAATATGCAACTAATTGCTTAAGTTTAAGCAGCGCGCCGCAATGCAGTGCTTCACCTCTTCAGAAAGCAGCAAAACTTAAATTGTCCGGTGATCATTTTTAGGCCGATTCTGATTACAGCATCACTTAGCAGCGCGACGCAGTGCCGCACGTTGCGGCAAACTGCTGCTCATATATTGTTAACGAGTTATTTAATACAACCGTTTTACTAAGACAGTTTAGCGCTTTACGTCACTTCAGAAGGTAACAAAACCCAATTGTCGGGTGCGCATTCTTTCACTGCTTTGTTGTCAATACGCAACTTATTGTTTACGGCTTAAGCAGCGGGACGAAGCGTCGAGCGTTGGGTGATAAACCGTTACTCATAATTGTTAAGGGGTATAACCATCCTCACTAAGACAGTGTAGCACCACACGCACAGCGCTAAGCTCACTTTAGAAGGCAGCAAAATTCAGACATTGTCGGGTGAGCATTCTTTTGCTGCTTTGTTGCTTATCAATTTGCAATTCAATGCTTACGAGTTTATTTTTGCTGCTTAAGTGAAAATACCTTTACCAAATTCTGCTGCTCATGTTGTTTTCTTGGACGCGCTGATAAGTCATGATCTAATGACAATCGACCTTTTTACCACTTTGCTGCTTAATCAATATACATAACTAAATGCTTACTAGTTTGTTTTTTTCTGCTTAACTGAAAATACCCCTACAAAATTCTGGTGTTTGTTGCGACACGCGGCACTGCATCACTGCTAAACGAGGCTCTAATGAGAATCGACCTTGAAATTTAAACAGATATAATAAGTAAGCCAGTAATTTCATACTGTCCATGATTCGCATTGTTTGTTAGAATTGATACAAATACACTCTATTTTGGCAATTATTGCTTTATTTATGGCCGAAGACCTTTATTACTGTTTGGATTCCTATTGTTTTTCCTTGTTTTTGTTTCTACCCTACCTTTGTTCCCTAACGTATTTGAATTCTTTCACGTGATTGGATTTTCCATTATTTATAGTAATGTGAATGGTTCTCGGTTTTATTGCTCCTATAATTACCACTCCTTTCTGTGTGTTTATTTTTATGCTTGTTTCACTCTACTACTCTAATCTTCCTTGTAGTTTTCTTTCTGAATTTGCTAATATGACAATATTATCTTCAAACATGAATTCCGCTACCCATACCATTTCCATGTTTTTAAACTATCTGGCATTCTTGTATCTTTGGTTCTATTTCTCTTGTTATTTCATCTACCAAGATTGGTATCATGCCAAATACAGGACCAAGTCTACAAATCATATATGTTAAGGTTTGTTTGAGTCTAAATATTGCACCCTGCGTGCTTTTTCCTTGCCAGAATCCGCTCTGGTTTTTTCTTAACTTTGGATTTATAATTTTTTTCGCAATCCACCTTTCAATTATGTTTTTTTCATAGGATAAATCTTTTCCGATTTATCCTTAATATATGCGTCGGTCCCTAGATTATTTTATAAAAAGTTTCTGGTTCTTCCTAAAGTTTTTTTCTGTGTCTATGCCAAAACGTTCCCAATCGAATGATTTTGTTTTTAAGTTACTAATATTTTATTATCTATTTGTTTATGTTTTGTATAATCTTTTGTTTTGCTGCTCTTGAGCTATTTGTTTGATAATGTACAATGATCGTTTCATCAGCTGGTTTCTTTCCCCTGATTGTTATACACATTTTCTTTGCTGCCTTGAGAATTATTTCTTTGAAGGAGTAGAGTTTTCTATTTCTATTTCTTGGTTGTTTTATTTTTGTTTTACTTTATTATTAAATCTGTTATCTATCTCCTTTCTTCTTAATTTCTCCGTGTTATTTCCCATCAAGGTTTTTGTTCTTTCTTTACTGACATTCACTTTTTCTGTTTGTCTTTATATTTCTGTCGCCAGCAGGAAATGGGCACTTCTTATTTCTCTTGCTCTTCTCATCTTTCGTTTTTCATTGTGAATGTGTGTATGTTTTTTGTGTAATAAGTGTTTGCAACTAGCATTCTGTTATCAATACAAAAGTCAATTAACCTCTGTCTATTACTGTTTTTGACATTTTCTCCAAAAGACCTATCACATTTTTATGTTTCTATACATTACTCCCCACTCCGCCATTTCGGTCTCTCAATACCACTACTTCATTTATGTTCTTTTCAGTTTCTTGTCATCATTTCCCAGAACCTATTTTTGTCTTCACTTTCTGATTCTTACACAATTCTTACTATCACCAAATGGTTTGTTGTTATTTTACTTTCCAGTGTCTTTATTATTTCTGAGCAGAATTTTCAGTTTAGAATAATATTCGCATTGTTTATTATGCAAATTTTTAATTTTAGATATTAGAGAGGTTTTTAGTCACTTAAAAAACGTCAAATAACGTATTCTGTCAGTTATTACACTTTTTCGTTATAATTTTTAACCGTAGCCTAATTTAAATGTTAAAGGTAATAAAGACGATGAAGGTAAGGTTTCTTGTTCAAAGTGGATAATTCATTAGGCACTATTTGTTTCTTTTGAATAATTTTTTAAAGCATTTTAAGTTAATGAATTCCTGACAGTTTTGTTTTTGTTTTTTTTAAAACGAATTTGATAATGATAAGTTTTGAGACTCAAGACATTGGTGTCAGATTCACTCTATTTTCATCAATAGAGAATTCAGAAGCCACTAGCAATTGAACGAAGCGATTGATTATCTGATATAATATGAGTGAAATTGCGATTATCCATGAATTATGAAACTTGTTAAATATTAAATGAGTCACAAGTCAACTGACAAAAACCTTGTCGTCTTATATCTACTAGATGTTCTTAAAGTTGTAACGGTTGCAGTTCACAAATAATAAGAAATAAAATAAAGTGACGGCTCTAGCGATGCAACCTAGAAAAGAAAGAACACACTTATATTGGGCACGAAGTAGCGCACTAAATGCCTGGAAGATCCCGTATTTATAAGTGTTAACACAGCAGTGTCCGGCTGAGTCGGTGAGATGGGGAGGTTCTTGAGAGAACTGAAAAAAATAACTGCTGCGTAACGAGGCGCCACCTGCTGGGTAACAGAGAGAAATAAAACCGACCAACAGGAATTCAATAGGTTTTACTTAAGGTCTACTACGCTACAACGAACACAAATCAAAGAGAGACCAAAACATATAAATATAAGCAAATACAGATTTAAAATATTTAAAGAATCTGGGAGAAATGAGAGATTCTGTCGCATGAAACTTGCGTGCATTATCAATAACCAATAAGTTATAGTTCGCGTTTAAATATGTCACAATTCAGTTAAGTTTTCGTTTAACCAAAGAAATAGCAAAGAAAACCACTTACGGGATAATCGATCGGATTTATATTTCCACACTAATTTATCGTGCAATTATTGAAGCCACATTGAAATTTCACATGTAATTTTTAGCTTCGTGAAGTACCGCCAATCGCCCAAAAGGAAGAGAGAGTCCCAAGATGTCTGCCCGTCGTTTGGATTAAAAATTGCGAAAATACCTGATTATCGCGTATGAGTTAAAGTTGGGATTATCAATTATTATTCACAAGCTACGATAGTCAACTAATACATTGTGAGTGATATAATCAAGATTATTACTCGTATGTTGAAGTAGTTTAAAAATATATGTTTTCTAATTTTTACTTTTCATCTTATAAAAAAGAATGGGAGTTATGCGACGGTTTCCAAATTTTAACACCCCTTTTTTTAACTTTTCCGACCAATTACAGTTAGTGAACGTTATAATGAAGTAAAAAATGTTTTGTCTGATGGCCGTTCGTCCGTATGTAAAGAAAATATCAAGAAAACTACCGTCCAGTTTTTAAGAAATATTCTAATTTTTGAAATATTTATTTTACACATTTTTTATGATTTTTTACAAACATCCATATTTTCCAGTTGTTCTTGACGTTTATTAGTATCGGGAGTGCGTTAAACGCTTGTTTTACTTTTAAACCCTTCAAAAGTCGTTGGCTTTAGTTAGCGTGGACTATTTCGGTTCCTAATAAAATTTTATTAAGACCCTCTTATGACTTAATTCATGGTAAACATTCAATGAACAACCTGTAATAAAATTATCTTTATTTTTTTCATTTTGTCACATATCTCAGGCGAACTTAAATGATATCATTCCCCTCTAAACAAATACCTCGACCATAAACGCACAAACCACATGGATTGAGTACTTTCAGTTTTTTTCCACATACAATTTACTCTTCCATTAAATACAGGCATTTTGTTAAAACCATTTTAGCAGTCAATGGTATTCATATCGTATCATAACAACTAATTTACATACGATGTTCTCAAACATTTGCTTTTTATTGAACCCGATTGATTTCAAAATGTATCTAAAGTGGTTTTGCTCTTCCCACACATTTTATTATGACGCTTGCCAGAGCTGCCAGAAACTCAACTGGTACTCACTATCATCCAACTGGGTCAAAAGCATTAATACGAAAAAAAATCTCGCTTTTTCGTTCTTGATGAATAAGCATTAAAGCGAAAGTAATTATTATCGCATTGAAAAAAAATTGAATTTGAAGATAAAAGGGCTTAATTATTAAAATGCATAAGGTTTTTATAGGCTGCAAAAATATTCTTGAAAAGGGAATTAAACTTCATGTATATTAAAATAAAAGCTTTCACGATCCTTTGCGACGATGAACTGTTATTTTTGTTGTTAAACGTGCATACAAGGATAAACATCTTCACACACTTAGAATTGTAAAGTATATTATTATATCTAACAATTCAAACCGCTTAGAATTACAAGTATGTAATTCTTTGTGTTCGCTCCCTCGGCAATGGCGCGGAAAACGGTCAGTCTCATCCATGAAACATGACTACGGACCGCCAAACGCTGGGGAAAATGTTAATTTTCGACAACCTTTCACTTCCAACACATGAACAAGAACAATGTAAATAATGGGGTAACGCGGTATTGTGTCTGGATGAGTAGTACGTACGCAACTGAGTTCAGGTCGAATTGCAGGTCAATCGGTCAGCTGACCAACAACATTACTCGTTTACCTCTTTCGAGTACCAGAAGAAATTATCTTCAAAGGTCACTCGTTCTCGAATTGAGTTTAAAATTGCTGCTCGAGATGACCAGATTAGTTTTTGTGTACGTATCATCCCTTTTAAAAACGTATAAATTAACATTTTTATTTCAAATTTATAATTTAAACGTCGGTTATATTGTCTCAATTTATTTAAACTAAATGAATACGCTTTCTTTATGCATATTTCATAGCGCCTCAGGTTCATTATAAACAGCCGCTTTTATTAATAAAGATATCCCATTTTCTTCGAGCCTTTACGAAAACCATTAAAAATACAGTTATTCTAACGATTACAAAACAAACTATTTAATACATTATTCTCCTGCATAAATAATTGTGGAAAACTGAAACACAAAGCAAACGCCAACTTTGTCTCATTAATTTCTCACGCTACATTAGTTTCTCTGTTTTAAAAATAAACAATTATCGCTGCAGAAGCAAAATTATGATTTATGAGCGATTTTATTTTTAGAAAATTATTTATTATAGGATTACGTTGGCAGTTTGTGATAATCATTCACGAAGTATTACGTACTACAGCTGTAACGAAACAAAACAAACTGAAAACTTTCAAAACGATTGCAATTAATTGGAAAATTTAATTTTTATGTAGTACATATTTGGCGGTTGTAATAAATTCTAAAAGTCTCTTTTGATATTCTGTTCGAGACTGTGACGAAATTTAAATATTAAAATTTTAAATTAGCACTTTGGGAGTTGCTGTTTACAAGTCGCTGTCTAAAGTTACAAATGCAATTGTTCATTTTTGATCTCCATAAAATCAACATTATTGTACCTTGTGAAACAACCAAAGTGGATTTTCGTTTTATTCTGATTTTCGTGGGCGCTTTAGTCTCTTTGTTACCTATTATACAAATCTATCTGTGCTTAATTAAGTTTGTGACGTTTTTGCATTTGGTATTGAATTATTTTACAGTGTACACACAAGTAGCAAGATAACGCGTGGTGGCATTAAAACGTGACATAAATATAACCTAAAAATTAACAGAAATGAATAGATATCCATATGGATTAGATACCTGAAATTCTAACCTAAACTTTGTATCAACTGGCTGGTTTGTTAAAAATTACCAAATGTCAAAGAAAATTCTTGTTTACACCGTGTATGGAAATTTTTCTCGGGTTTCCTCTTTTGAAAGAATCTCTGTTAGTTGACTACGAAGGCGAAAACTCCCGTGTCGTCACCCTTTAGCTTTTGACCATAACAACCGAAAGTTTTTAAAAATACTGGGTGAATTTTTTTTTCATTAAGGTGATAGTCAAGATTTTTTTAATATGAATATTTTCTTAGTAAATAGACTCCTGTAAATTGATATTTTATCTTTCTTTCGACTAAAAATGCTATCCTATGATGATGATCTGTTAAATCTTTTGGTTGGTTTGAAAGATAGTTTTGATGTCCTGCCTCTTTAGAATTCTTCCTATGCGGTCTGTGACTGGTAATATACGGTAGGTATTTCAGACCCCATTGATCCTTCTATCTCCTTCCTAGTGTACCCGTTAGCCTCAAAGGCAGTTATCGGGTGTTCGAGTTCCGCCTGAAGATTTTATGGTTCACAAATCCATCGAGCTCGTTACGTCAGGGCCTCTTGATTATACGTTTGACTTGGGTGATGGTTCGATAAGGCATCCACGTACGTATTAGTGTGTTCAGATTTTCTCTATACTTGTGACCTAGTTGTTTCCTCACTAACACACCCAAGTTCATCTTCTCTCCATATTGAACTGGAAGAAATTGATTGAGCTTCTCTGCCATGTTTCCAAACGACAAAGTAACATCCACTTACCGGAACTATGTCACTGGCTTGTATTTCATGTCTCGAAGGCTTTCTTCAAAACTCTCCATGTAGAGATTGGCTATGAACGAACAATTTTACCGCCATCTTTTATTGTGAAACATTCTCTTTAAATTAAAAACATAGAAATTTTGTAATTTTGGTTCAGTAATTGTGAGGGTACCTAACGAAAAAAAAAACATAAGAAGTATAATTAATTAAATTTATTGATCTTCCAAAATTGAAGTGGTAGTAATTATCCTTTTGAAGATTTCTTTAAATGGAGGGGACGTAATAAAGACCACTACTCTGGTTATATTTTGCCCGACCTGTGCGGGTTTTCAAGGCTTCTTGAAGTTAGGGCATGACAGTCAGAGAGTCTTGAAAAAGCCCGCATGGAGCAAGCGTCAACAAATGAAACCAGGGAAGGGTCTTTATTTCTTTATCTCCATTTAAAGTTCACAACGATAATTATTTATAAGAAGAATACTTTGTTTACAACATTTATTTGTACTTAATTATTATTTTTGCAAAATTCACAAATATGCTTTGTCATAACTATCTTCTTCCTAGCTCATGAACAATGTGCCCATTTTTGCACATAGCATTCCTCAATATACTAGGAATATAATTTCCTACAGTAAGGGCAAGGGGCATCATCTTCACCTTCTTCTGAAGTGCTTGCTTCTTCTTCTTGAATTTTTACTCTTAAACCCATTAATTGTCGCATTCATACTGGGTAAAAAAGCATCGCCTAAAATTTCTGCTATTTGGCTCATCGTAACAGCTTTTCCGAGGTTGGATGAAGCTAGTTAATTATTTCTTGGTTGTAATACACGTTTAAATGTTTTTAGAGGCTGTAGACAATGTGTAAAATGCGAAGAAAACACAATATTACCACGCGGTTAGCACGAGCTCTGTCAATTATATTGAGACTTCGAATATGTCTTGGATAGCTACAGTAGAATTGTCGCATTGGAGAACTGGATAAACTTCTCAAAAATCTCTTTTGCATCCAGCTAGAAACATGACATTTACCCACAAGCCAGGAAGTAGTTGTTAAGTAGTTCGGGTTTCATTCATTGTCTAGAGTAGACTAAAAGCGGAGGCATGTACATACCAGACACACTCATGCAAATCTCTATTGAGATAGTTTTGCCTCTATTAGCAGATAACAGTGAACCAGCCTGTTTATTTTCTCTAGTAGTTAATATTTTAGAAACACGATTGGTCACAGTTGATCTGTTGAATTTAGAAAACTACGATACGTTTTTCTACTCTAGCTATTGAAGTTGGTTCTGACTTTCTAATTGATACAGTAGGAATTCTTCTCAAAAATCCATGGAGCCAGTCCAACCCGCCTCTTGTTTTATTTGATTAAAGCAAGTTCCTTATTATTTCTCTTAGCTAATTGGTAAGCTAATCACTTTAAATCATTTGTGTTGAGACCCATTTTCTATAGTTTTGATATATAGTTAATTAGTGCTGCTCTCTTATATCCGAATCTATCATTGCAACCTCCAAAACCTATTGCATCATGGTTTTATTATTCCAGCTTCCTTAATCAGGTTTTCTCTGATACCATTTCCTGAAACAGAAATTGGTTTCTGTGGGGCAAGACAGGTATACTCCCATCTTACCTCAAGTCTATTATACCATTTTGCCCACAGCATTTTAGGTGCTGAAGTATCTTAGTGTTAGCCAATAGACCATTTTGTAGAAGTATCTAAGTTAACTTACCAGTCCTACTTTCAATCGGACAGAAAATTACAACTACACGGTTAAATACTCACTTCTACCCACTCACTGCAAATGTTTAGCTAAAACTGACCAAAGATCAAATGGTAGCTTCGCAGTCGACTATGCCTCATTTTGCTTTATATCGCGTCTCTCCCCACCTTCCCCTATATATGACTAATAAAAATTATCGAAAATATGTGTAAAAAAATTCATTTAAAAGTAATGTTTCAGGAAGTTATTCATGTTTTTTTGTTTGCAATGGACTTTCCATGTTTTTGGCATACATTTTTGGTCCGTTTCTAAGAATTTTCTTGGTGTGTGAAGTTTGCCCCTCACATACCTGGTACTGGCATAATTTTACGCTAAAGTAACAAATGAGGTAGATACTTGATAGTTTTTCAGTAATTTCTTCAGAGATAACTGTTTAACCTGATTAATAGCATGTGTTTGAGGTTTTTTTGTTGAATGTTATAAGACACCATTGCATCTGAAATTGCAGGCAGGCTTAAACGGAAACCATAAACGACATTGGAGGATTTTGTCCAACATTAACTCATAAACTGAACTGTAGTCTTGTCAGTCTTCTTCCAGTGTGCGTTCTCAGCCAATCTCTGCATGTATATAGTAACTAATCTTCAGCGACTTAAGTAGGGCTATATCCTAAGGTTATAGAAAATGTGGGAGGCATAATTATCTCATTTGAATCTGCAAGTTTCAGAAGTTCTACTAAAAAGTGGAAACATTACTGTCCAGTATTAATAATACTTTTCAACAGGCTTAAAGAATATAATAAACACTGTGCTTACGATCGAATCTAGAAGTTATTTCTGTTTCTTATTTTGTTTTTAATACGGAAGCCAGGGAAAAAACAGTTTGAACCAGTCGTAACCGTCTCTTTGTTCTTCATAATCAAATTCATATTTTATTTTTAATTGTACAGCAACATGGTATGCTATTCTGCTACAGATAAAGGCAACGCCGTGTTGTTTAATATTCCAAGCCAGCTTTTACTCATTTTAGGGCCTATCATGAGAATTAGGTCACATTCTGCCTTTCAATTCATTTTGTTGTTTAGTTTTGCTCTAATATGTTGCGAGAATTTTGGAAACCTCATTGAGCTGAATTGCCAGTCCATTTCTCGTTGGTAAAATCTCAACAAAATGCCTGTTGTAATTTGCTTCGGTCTAGTTGTCCCTTCCTGACGCGCACTTGCTTTATACTTAGTAGACATATTTTTAAACCAACAAAAGAAATTAGCCATTTATATCTTCATATTAGTAGGCCCATAGTTGTGAAATTTTTGGTCTTTAAAAAGTAGCGTCTAAATCTTTTCACTTACCTGTTTAAGTATAATGTCATTAATGAAAGGTAATTATATGTTTCAATAATTCTAGGTACACCGGGCTATTTAAATTTTCCATCTAAACTAAACAGAGTCGTACAATATTATTATCCAAAATGTTCGCCCAAACATTTGAGGATGTGTATATACTTACTAAATACATACATGGGGATTTTTCATTACTACTATTGGCAATTTTGAGTGTTGACCCTTCCATTCAGATAAAATCTGTTCTCGTCGCTAAAACAAACAGGGTTGAAACAGAAATTGGTCGTCACGTGTGTATAAGTTATTTAAATGTTTTTCAAATTCATCAGTTAATTTAATAATGAATTACTTTAAAACCCTCACTTCCCACTTTTGCATAAAAAAATTTAAAATGTCTTACGTCTTAATATCAATAACATAAATTCTTTCCATAAATTTTTAAAAAATTTCTGAAAATCTGATTTCGCCTCAAATGCAAAATTTTCTTATTTGCAATGTTTTTATTTAAAGATCGATTTATCTTTTCAACAATTCGGATCAGTACCCCACCTATAAAAATTTATAATATTTAAGATTTGTTCCGTACAACAAAACAAAACTCATTGAATTAGACCACTCTAATACTCACTAATGATTAAATATAACATACTAGAAATACACAATTTTAAATTGACATCTAATTGTTAGTCTTAGTTTAGAATTAGATGCTAGGAAACTGTGTTTCTTGATTGACCAATCCGTAGTAACTAATCTAAGTTTAGTTAAATAACATTAAATTATTTTGTGACACTGGCCTTTTTTACTAGTTTATTGGAATTTTCTAAAAATTATTAATATCAAATTACTTTTGCAAGGTTTACAACAATATTCTTTTGAATTTCACCTGACTGACTCTACAGTCACCCAGTACAGACCACATCGGCATTATTTTACTTCGTTGGTTAACTGAACCTACTCTGAATTCGATGGTTGAATATTAAGTGTTTAAGCAGCGGTCTTTATGTTTTATTTATGTCAGTGTAATCATATACAAGTTTTAATGTCACATTGTTCACTGCACTGCGTAGCACATTTTAAAATTTTATTGATAAACATTAATCGAAAATTTAATTTTATTCGACATTTCCCTTTTACAGTGGTTTTTATTTTGAAACATTTTTTTACTGAATTTACGTGTAGCCAATTCGTTTTATAATCATGTTTAGAGTTTTAAAAACTAAAGTATTTTTAATTCATTGACTTTTGCATCTCTAAAACTAAAGCAATATAAGTTCTAGACATAATATTTGATATTTCCTATTCATAGGATCTTCTTGATTGGAGGTGGCAGAAAAAACAGTTTAATATTTCAGTCGACGTTTCGGCTACTACGATCCGTAGTCTTTTCAGAACAACGTATCTAGTAACCGAAACGTCGACTGGCATCGAAACTGTTTTCTGCTACCTCAATCAGTCTATAATTAGGAAATATAAACCGTATAAAAAGTAGGAGAAATATACCACAATAGTTGGACATAGCACAGCCACAAGGGGTTTTTATCCTCATGCCTCTCACTTTAATCATTTCAGTTATGGAAACATGTGAGGTTTTAGACACTCGCTTATACAAATGACATTAGTAATACATTGTGCTTTAATGTAATTAGAATTTTCCAGTTCTCACTTCTGTATATCAGTATCTGCACAAATTTGGCTGGTGAGTTTTCTCGCATTTTTTGTAGAACTCTTGTAGCTTATCTTTCTCATTTACTCTACCAGCAAGATTTTTTTACTGGTGTAACATACACATTTTCATTTGCCAAGAACCAGCTGAAATTCATGGTTGAAAACTTTAGGAAACAATGCGTTCAATGTGGAATGGTCAAAGATACAATAACAAGGAACAAAAGATTTTGCCAGGACTATATTAAGGACGCCTGGATCTCTTTGAAGAGTGGATCCCTAAAGTGGGTACTTCTTCAGACCATTGACCCACCCATTTTAAGGTGCGAAAAGTCGCTCTACTAGAATTCTGAATTTTCTTTCAGAATATTTGCACCTTCCATAAGGGTTGATAAAGTCCTGGCAAAAATCTTTACCAATACTGTACGGGAGGAAATCCATTGCCAGCATAATATGTCATTGTACTGCTTCGTTTGGTGGAACAAGGGGTTCTAAACTTCTTAGTTACTATCAAATGCCCAGCCTTTGCAGATTTGGTGCAAGTTTATAACAATAATAAACGTCTTTATTGCACCAACCAACACGTGTATCTAATTGTTATGAAAAATGAATAATGGAACTATGTAGTTGAGATTCACAGTGATAATTATGATCCAACAAAAAGATAGTGCTATCGAGATTTCAGATAGTAACGTAAGCGATATTCCACAAACTTCTGTCAAAACGAAAGTTAGCTAGGAAACGAAATACAAGAAAAGATTACTTGCTGAAGAAAGGCCAATTTAAAGCTGAAAGCAAAAGACGCGCTAGGTTTTTATATAATTTATAAAATTGGTGAAAAGCATCTCAAGGATACTATACTTGGGCAAAATCAGGGCATTTCAATTTTCTTGCGATAGGTATGTACACATAAATTGAACGGATATTCTTGCCTGCGCGTACTCGATTGCGTGTTTTTGGCGGTCATAATTTTGGTCCTTGGTCTTAAAAATTGCCTTTTTCGGCCATTTTCGCATGCGAAAATTCAGAATGCAACGCTAGCGTAGTCAAATTGTACGTTCACTTTTTCTCCAATATCTCGAAATATATTGATAATTTGAGGCCAGTGATCATGACCAAAAAAATAGTTCGCGCGAAACGAATTTAAAAGCCGTGTGAACTTCTCCACGATTTTGTTCACAAAACGCGATTTTGAAAAAATAAAGCAGTTTTGATCAATATCTCGAAAAGTATCGAGAGAGGGCCAAAATTGTTGCCTGTAAGAAAACACGCAATTTAAGTACGCCAACGTTACATTCGACGGTTCTACACGTAGGAAATTGCCTCTAACGATAATAAAGTAACATTTGCCCCTTGCGACACCATTATCTCGAAAAGTATCGATCTCAGCAATTCGCAGTGGGATAGGGACCAAAATTGTTGCTCACAAAAATGCTCAATCTCAGTGGACTAGCATGAGATTCCAAAGTTTTTTCGCCCGAGAATAGGTTGCGAGAGGAAAAATTTCAAAATTTTACTTTTGCGCTCACCAAACTCGAAAAATGCAGGTACAATTTCAAAAACTCCTGGACTCCTCAATTTCTGTCAATCCGAGCGAGTTCATTTGTTTCTGAAAAACCTATTTTCGAGTTACATCTCAAAAAATATCGATTTTTCGAGTTCGGTCGAGAGAGAACGAAAGTTGTAGCGCCCAAAATTGCCCACAAAACGATCACTATGTGGATCGCGAGTTATAGCGAATTAAAGAAATTTCAACCGTTTTCGCAATAATGGGAGGGTTTCGGGGGCTGGCCTCGAAAAATTCAGATTTATATTTATCTACAAACCTATGTGGTTTTTCCTCCATTTGCATGATTATTTTTATCAGGACAATATCTCCGGAAAACTGTATCGTTGATCTAAAAACATATTTAATGGTTTTAGAATTATACAGGGTGTACCACTTAAAATATATATAGTGTTTGATTTTGGGCGTTTTATGTAAATGCAGTAACTTGAAAGCTTGATTAATAGCATCCTTAATGGAAAAACATGGACAAACAGTGGATAGTTTAGTCGTCGATTATTAGTTTCGAACAGATGCAGTTGATGGTGCCTTTTTTACCTCGCCTTTTACTTTTTTCAATCAAAATCAAAACGGCTTTTAATCGTCCATTAACATTAAACACATTTTGATTAAGTCATTACATAAGCAATTTTGATTTCGTGCTCGAGAATGTTGACAATAAAATTTTTACTGATATTTTTCTACCCATAATTTTCTATCCATACGATAACGAAATTCATTTTTTTGTACTATTATAGATATGATATATCAACACAATGGCAAATAAAAGGAGGGATGTTTTGTTGATTAAAGAAAATCTATATTATTATAGGTGACTGTGTGTCTGTCTGTCTGTTTGTTACTTATACTGCCCAAAATTAGCATCCCCAGAGCTGACTTACATGACTAAAATTTTACTAGGATTTTCTCCTGACCTCTTTAAGAGGAACTACAAGCAAAAGTAAGCCTACATGGGCTTGCTACCCGGCAACGCTGTATTTTGCCGGCCGAAGGTCATATTGATGAAAATCACGTTGAGTATAAAGAACAACCTCAAAAAGTGTGAAAATTTTGAAAAACGATACTTTTTCGAAATCGTTATGTATTAGAACAATAAGAGTTATTTAAATTCTAAAACACACTATATATTGGAGAAGATGGGACTTTAAGTTTTGTTCCAGTACTTTTGCGTACAACGTAAAATTATAGGTAAAAAGACGTTGGAAAAACGTTAAATTTAAACGCATTTTAACACTTTTTGAAATTTTAAATACCCAAGTTGAGCGTTTAAATGATTTCGATTTGTTATAATTTTTTTTTACGTTAAACGAAAGATTAAAATGCGATAAGCAAAAAACTGTAAAATATAACCTCAAATGTTAGTGACGGTAATTTTAAATCGCTACCAAAAATTAAACACTGTTTGTTAAAAAAGAGAATCGACATTTTTTTGAAAATTGTTTGTATTTAAATGACGTATCTTATTACTGAAAGTAAAGGGTTCGCGTGTATTGAATCACCGTCTTTTCAAACGCGCGGTCCTCGGTTCGAATCTTGCAAAGGTTCGTGTTATTTAACAACAAAAATTAATGTTTTTTTCAAAGTTTTACTTCTATATCAATATAGGTGATTGTATCTGTCTGTCTGTTTATTTATGGCCGCTCAAACGGAGCATCTCCCAGGACCGGCCTACTACTCTATGGGTATGTATAGTGATCCTACCACGCGGCATGTGTTTACATGAAAAGTAACAACTAGAACGAATACATAATCTATGTAAAGACCAGATTTTGTTAAAAATGTAAATTCCGTTCAATCAACAAACTGTTTAACGACTTTAACGATAAAAAATAATCTTTAAAACCCGTCGAGATGTAAGAAGCATGAGAAAATGTTAAAAAGAAAATTGGAAAATACTAGTAAAAGTTTAATTTCTCAATATCAGTGGCGCTGATGATCAATCAATTCTCCGACGTTGGTAGAATTTTTTTTGTTAGAAAATAAATTAATATTTCCGTTCCATTAATGTGGGGGTTTGTGGATACATAACAATGAAGCTTTTTTCTCGTAATTTAATTTGCTCAAAGTGATTTTAAATATGCATAAAACTAACAGATTTATCTTTTCAGAAAACAACGTGGCTTTAAAAGGATTATATCTATGGTAAGATTAATGTTTTCTTAATATTTTGAATTTTCTTTAAATAACACTGACATATGTAAGAAGATAAATCGATACGTTCTAAAATTCTTGTCAACTACAGAATACGTCTGTTATCTAGAAAAATTGATCTTAAACAAATTGTTGTTGGATTTTATAGCTCAATCACTTTTTGTGTTTTTTTAATTTATGTTTATCAATATTCCTTTGTGCATTCTACGACTTAACGAAGTCTAACCTCATCAAAGTGGTGTTATCCCTGTACCAGATGAGACACAATTGCGAACTAATGAAATGTTCAGTGGAAGGTTGCGAATGACAACTAGGAAATGAATTTTTGATGTGTAACATGTACTCAGTCCACCCCTAAACGGGAAGTAAATTTTCCATTACCTTTGATATTTTATCTTGTTTATTTTACGGCAATAGAGTTTATTTAAATCATTTGCGGCACTTTCAAAGAGTCATTTATTTTTCGGAATAACATGACGTATTTCACTTGCGGTCTTTTTCCCTTAAGACAATGCAGTAAATTAAATACGTCACTTAACGTAAAGGGCGATCAATATGAGGAGTTTATGACGTAACTGCTCTGTTCTCTCCTCAAACTTGAATGTTCTCTAAATGAAACCACTGAAATGTATTTTCTATGGAAATGTCATATTAATTTGAGACATTGATACTAAAATGGATTAAATACAAAATAAGCTTAGACTCAAGTTATGTGTTTGTATTCTCTTGATATCTCCGAAACTTGATTTAGTTAGTTATGTTTGGCATTATGTTTTAATTGACTACATTAATCTTACATAAAAGCCCTATACATCCGAAGAGAAGTTTTATTCAAAACCAATTAGGCGAAATGTAAAAAATAAGTTTGGAAAATTAATTGAGTCGTTGTAATATTGTTTTACAATCAAGGAAATTCTAAATTGTATAATAAAAGCCGTTATATTTGCATTTTTTAAAATCATTAATTGTGTAAGTATATAATCAATTTAATGGATTTTTAGTTAAACCTCCCCATAAAAAGGTTTTTCTTTTTAATTGTATGAATCTTGGTTCGGTTGAAATTGCATTACTAGATTTTAAGTAATTGACGAGGTTGTTTTAATCAGTTTTCTAATTAATTAACTTATTCCCTTCAAATGAAATACTGACGAGGGAGAAACTGTTCTTTGTTTCATTTTTTTTCGGTATTTATGTGAACGTATAATTTTGAATTGAGTAGTTGGTTTTACGACCAAATCTGCGATTGTAACTGCGACGTTGTTCTCTTCGCAAACGTGTAAATTATGCAAAGGGTACAATGTAAGGTGTGTTTACCAGTGAAGAAACGAGGCTTGCTTGTAGTAAAAAAATTAAACCGCAATGCAAAACCCACTCGTATACTGTGTATCGTGCAAGACCTAATAATGGTTGCAAGCAACGTTTTCACCCACGCTTACATCAATAATTGCACCTAACGATGTGTTACTTTGTAATCAGAAGATAGTACGACATCCTTTTGTTTATCTTTATGGAAGGCGATACATCACGACATTGTCACAATATACTTTTAAAGAGGGAAATTAAAACCTTTTATCTTCTAATAAATAACTAAAACACATTTGAAAACGATTCTAGGTTAGGTTTATCGCTTAATTTAATTTTAAATGCCAGACGGCGCGCCGCTAAGTAAATCTAATAAAAAGGGAATTTTTAACTTGAACGCTTTAAAAAATGCTTATGCGAATTGTAATGCGTCCCGAATTTAATCGGGCAAAATCACTGAAAGGTGTAATTTATATTTAAGCATATGCATAATATGGTAATTGTAACCCATTTCTAGTAGGGCGAGAATACGAAAACTACAGTCGGTTGATCTTACATCCCTTCTCAACGTTTCTGTAATTTACGTATGCAGTATTGCAGTCTAAGTGACTCTGAAGATTACACTTTATTTGGAATCTCCATAATTGCGTGTATATACACAACAGTTTACTACGTATATTCGAAACTTAAATACATTAAATTCCAACCCCCATTTGCATAATTGTCATTTTTATAAACACTAAACACGGTGATTTTCCATAATCTCAATAATTACAAAATAATCAAGTTTTTGAATATAAATTCGCCAAAAAGTAGACAATTTGTTCCCACGATCGTTTATTCATAATGTCACTAAATACATTTTTGTAATCTAATTTTGGGTGACGCGTCAATTGGACTGATCAATACGACGCGCGGCAATTGGACGCACGATAATCGGACGCGTTCAACAATTGGACGCGGCGACAATTAAACGCGCGACATTTAGACGTTTATGTAATTATGATGAGAAACTATTGTAAACGGTGTTGATTGGTAGATGTGATCGAAGGTGAACGGTGTTGGTTGGTAGGTTACTGTTATTACCATTTTCTTCTTAAAAAAATTACATGTTTTCATGTGATTTGGGGTAAACGTTTTTGTTGGTATTGGGGTGGGTTGGTAGATTGGTTCACCATGCTATCATTTTTTTTTATTATTTGCTTTTTTTGGTATGTGCGGCATTTTTACAATACAAAATTATGAAAGAAAACTATCAAAATTTTAATTATTAAACAATGTATGCAACCATTACTTACAATGAGTGTTATGAATGTAAAGAAACTTATTTTGTTTTTCATGCATACCTACATATAAGCATGTACGTCTACAAACAAAAAAAATAATATCAGCTACTGTTTCTAGAATACTGGTGGTGTTTCCTCGTTTCATGACCGCTATTGTTGCAATTGTACTCTTGTCTGATTCGTCCAATTGTCACGCGTCCAATTGTTGCACGCTCAATTGTCACACGTTCAATTGTTGCACGCGTCCAATTGTCAGCATCGTTGACCGGTAATTGCACGTATCCTAATTAGTTAATATAAGAATTTTTACCGCGTCAAATTGACGATATTACGAACTAATTTGTGTTAATAGCTAAACATTTTGAAACCACTTCGATTAAACAAATTTACTGGAAACTCGGAAACAATAGATCGAACCTTACTGATAAAATCTAATTCTTCCGGTTCCGATTTTCAAGCTTAAGCATTTCGACAGCCACACATGCGATCTTCCACTTTGAAAATGTTTGGACTGGAAACGTATGAGACTTTTTTATTTGAATACTGTATAGAAGTGAACCTTTCACTATCAACTGATAAAATCTCTTAATCTCTTACCGGTTTCGACGATATCGGATATAAAGCAAGAGCTCAGTAGTGCATATGATTACAAATATTTTATTTGCATATTTTCAAGTTATTTATCTATATGCAATATTGTATAAAAATTTAACCAATATTGTGTTTCCAATATAAGGATTGACATTAGAAATATTTGGTTAATATTTAAAAATTGGATAATATCAATAACTTGTTATCGCTTGTTATTAACTCTTATTCAAATTTGTTTATTTTGATTTAAACATAAGACTATTTATTAAAGTTATCATGTAGAAATTTTTTTACGAATATTACAAATATAATGATGCGGACCCGAACTTTGGTTTTCAAGTTTTCACATTCGTACCATATATTTTGTTTTACATTCAACTCTAACTTTTATAATGCCTAGTTCAGACATCTGTCGTTGGAGGTACGTAGTCTATAATTCCCTCTAATGTATACAGTATGTTTTGTAGATAAGTACCGTAAATTAGAGGAATGGTAAAATATCATGTGTGTTCAAAAGTTTGCAAGGTACTTTCCCAAAATACCTGTAGTTCAGCAAACTGTCAATCAACTACAATTACAAAATTTTTTTTTGGGGCAACAATTTATTGTGCCATAAAAGATTTAGATGGTAAGCCATGTTAGAACGCATCTAAATTAAACTTGAATAATCGTAGTCGTCAAAACCTAATTAAATTCACGAAAAACAGAAAGGGTATTTCCATTAAAAAATTGGGTAGAAGATTTTACCGTTCCCACACAACCCAAGACAAAAATAGCCGAAACTAATGTGGTTTACCGAAAAAGGCAAACATTTCCAAAATTTTCAGCTGCACAATTAGAGAAATTTTCAAGATATGGTAGACCACTCAGGATGCAACATTTTACAAACAATAGAGCAACCATTTTAGACGACCAAAGGTATTTCACTCTGTCTAATTTATATATTAAGGGAAATATGGTTTCTATCCATGATGTTTCTTCCTGAGATACAAGAGAAAGTCAAAATTTGAAGATAAGATTTTGGTATGGTGCGCCAATACCGAAATGGGGATTTTGACCAACATACGGGACATGTACGGGGTGAAGCCATGGATCCAAACGTCCGCACTCGAAGATGTCAAAGATTACAAAGAAATTATAATAACGACGATTTTATCTTCTGGTCCGATTTGGCTTCTTGTCATTATGTAAGAAGATTAACGCAGAACTGGTTAACAGAAAATAACATCCCAATTGTTCTTAAGAACGACAACCCGCCAAACGTTCCTCAGGTTCATCCGATAGAGATGATTAGTAGAAAGGTGTAACGTTCGAGTCGTTCATTTCTAAGATAAGGGTCTCCAATAATGGAACTTACCGAGTTAAAATGCGAAATAAACCGTCAAATTTTTACTTTAGATCGGAAAAAGGAAATAAAACTGTGACAAATTGACTTGAGGCTCACGGCCGGTTGGTGAACTAATGTCTAAAGGCCGTTGTTGATTGGAATTTCTTCTTAACTTGTTCGTTCACACGATTAGTCAGTTCATTTCCGATGTTAAATGAAGACAGTCTACATCAATATTTCACCGGCACCAATCTTCTACAGAGGTCCGTTCATTTCCGACGTTGGATGTAGATTATCGATACCACTGACCACTGGTGTTAGTTAAACGAAATTGCAATGAACGATGCCCTTAAGAACCAAATCTAGACGATACTAACTCAAAAGGGTGTTAATTTTGTTTACTTCACATCTTATAAATAAGACAGGAAGATTTTAACACCTATTTTTTTTACTTTTCCCGACGAATTAGAGATAGTCCGTTATAATGAAGCATAAAAAATCTGTTCTATGACCGGTCTACCGGTCGCCCGATATCAAGAAATCCACCAGTTCGATTTTATGCAACTTTGCAGATGAGTCTTATTTCTAATACCGCAGATCTGATTAGATTTTGGGAGCATTCAATCAAGCCAAAAGGGCGGTTAATCTACACAGATTTTCGAATTTTGAAATATTTAGTAAAATATTTATGCTTCAAATTAAAGTTGTTTGTGACACTAATTGTTGTAATAATGTCTCCACCAATGTCAATTATACCAAAAAGTTATGAAAGAAAATTGTTGGAAATTTTATTGTCTATAATTTTTGTTGTCCAAATGGAACTTGTTTTTAAACAAGCTGGAGCGCCTTCAAATACTGCAGCTGCAATTCCGCTACTTTTAGAATAATTAGATCAATAGAGGGATCCTATACAATGATCAGCCAGGTCACCTGACTTGTTACTACTCGATTTATTTTTGTGGGTATATCTACAATAGAATGTGTATGAAACACAAACAGCATCGTTACAGGAACTCAGAGAAGAGAAACTGCCGTCAGATCACTCCCAAAGTTTTCAAAATGTGAGAAGCCGTAGAGGCTTGGTTGTACTATTGTATACTATAGAAGTTGATGGAAGACAGAAAATGTTTTATAACCTTCGTACACTTTCGATACTTTATTACACGTTTGTTAGTATCAGCAGAATCTGGAATTCTGCGCTAAACCACTGTTTATAAGATATGGAGTAAAATTGATTATAACCTATTTCTTATTGACATTACGAGTAAATCATTGTGGGTACAAATTAGTTCTAAATTGGATATATAAAATTGTCCATGTTGTTTTTTATTTGCAAATTTTCTTTGCTCTTCTAATACTTAATTGTTGTTAGAAAAATGCCAACAGTTAATTGTAACGACATGTGTGCGTTTAACGTGCATAGCGCTATCTAAGCAACAGCTTTAATGCTTGAAACGCACGTGTGTCGCGCTATGCGTTAAAGCACATGTCGTTACAACGAGTTGTAGTTACTAATCATACGTGTCAATGCTATACACGAGATGTCGTAAGACACACATTTACTTAATTGTGTTGTTGAAATTTGATTTGACATAGTGGGGGTGCTGGCTTGAGCTTAAGTTAGCTTCCCCTCTTTAAAAAATTGGTTTTACACTGAATCTATTTGGGTACAAATTCTAATTTTTGTCACAAATTAATGTTGAAAATTGTCATCGGTTATTTTTCAATTTACACAAACTAGTAGAGTCTACTTTTCCTACATATCGATTGTCGCTCAGGTTGCTACGGTGTTGGTGTGAAGAACTATTTCGTTTCTACGCGACGCTTCCGCATCCGTTTCCCTTTCCTTGGACGAAGTTTTACGATTTTTTCCTTTTGTATTCTATATGCATAAAACGTACATATACATTTTATTCCCTATATCGTAACTAAACTACAACCGAAGATTTATTATTCTCATTACAAAATATGAGTTCAACCGGGAAAATTTTATTTCCCTTTAAAATTTAAAAAATACCAAATTGTGGTGTTAAACAAAACATACAACGTCGAATCGTAAAAATTATTTTATATATTCGTGAAGTGAAATTTTTATGGCACATCTTTTTTTTATTTTAAATTCAATAAAGTTTCGTTGAAATTATAAATTGTTTTGGTTGTTAAAGTTGAACTTTATTAAACTCAATTGTTGACTTTCTTACTTTTAACATTTATATTGACAGCTTTGGAAAGTTTTAAAATGTTCGACGATTATTTTATTATTTAACTTGGAGCTTTTGAAAATTTCGTTATAACTTCAACGCGTAGTAGTTATTGAATATTAATGTGTACATGAGTGATTATTTTACTTTCACAAAGAGCGTTGCAGTTATACGAAAACAAAAAGCTTTTCATAAAATCATTGTTGATATATAAAACTGAATGCGGATAAACAAGACGTTCAAAAGGATTCAAAGTGTCGCTTTAAGCTATGACTTTAATTTAGATACTATATAACGCGACGAATGCTCTTTTAAAGTATATTTGATTTCGTCTAGTTTTCCACTTCAATGTATACGAAATTATTGAAACTGTGTTGTTTCTAAACTCAAAATGTTACAAAGATTTATGGGTAACAATTAATATCCTGAGTTTGAGTTATTGGGGTTTATCTTTTATTATTATTGCGGATCATCAATATCATACGTAGCCGAAAGCTAAATACATTAAGCAAAAGCATATAATATATCGATACACTATTTCTATTGACAAAACTAATAATAATATAGATGGGCGGCGTTTCGGTTCAAGTTCTATCATTTTTAATTTGATTCGAATAAAAGGGAATCGAAAGAATTTTAACTGAGAAATAGAAAAATTTGTGAAATGTATCGGGGAAATAATTTTTTTGCAAATGATTAATGATGTTCCTTAGAAAACTGCACTTTGCACTCACTTAGTTTATGACAAAATCGATTCATCAGGAGGAAACGATTTATTTTCTTAAATCTTGTATGGGGTAGTTTGTCAATGCAACTCTAGATCTTTAGTTTTTTATTAAACGTTTTGTCTTCAATATCAAAATAACACAAACATGTTTACTTTATATATTATTGAAGTGAACAAACGTAAAGCAAACACAAAGAATACTAAAGCAATTGATGAAATTTGAATTAGATTGAGTATGTGACGACATCCTTGTGATAGCACTTGATCACTTCCTTGTTAGAGCAAACAAAGTCTAATGGAACGTTTCATAAGACTTATTGCAATAGCTAGTGATTATGAACGAAGAATTTTGTAACTCATTGTTGAAAAGAGGTACTGAAATCTGAAAATTAGAAAACTACCAAAAGATGTCGGAAAAAAAGCAATGCTGTTTTTAAAAATGTTTCCGAAAATATGAAAATTAAGTAGCTACCTAAATTACAGTGTTTTTCTCGGGTTTCAATTGCCTTCCTTCAATGTGATGGGTGTGATCTGGACGGTCTGAAAAATATCTATCCTATGCTCCTACACAAAACTACAAATGTATTTAGACATGGAATACATGAAAGTTTGAAGTAAGTCAAATAGTTTTTTATTGCCATTATCCTAACGAGTAATGCAATTCTGACGTGGTCCTGAGCTCCCACTGTTTACCAGATATTATTGTCTTTTTCGGAATTTTGTAAAACAGTACCGATGAACTCTCCGCTAAATGCTACTGACTTCGCTTTTTATTGAATACAGGCCGACCTATTTCAATTTCACTGTTTGATCGACGCTTTCACGCTCCATACATGGTAATAGATTGTTCCGGTCAAACATTTCCGAAAAATGTGTTTTCTCCTTCAATTACAATTTAAAAAATGTAGCACTCTCATACTCAAAGTGTTCGCATTTCAATCGGTTTTCTTTGTGTAGCAGAAGGGCTTGTTATTGGGTTCGTGACAACTCGCCGTAGACATCTCGATGTCGGCGGTTTTGCCGTCGACCAACTATCCGTCAGGTCACTTGGCGTTAGGAAAACTCGCCGTATAAATTTTGTTTCCAAACACTACTTTGAAATATTTCTAGTTTGCTCTGATCATCATAAAACGAATAATACAGGATTTTTAAAAATCAATAGTAAGAACGGTGTTGGTTGGTAGGTTACAGTTATTACAATTTTCTTTTTAAAAACATTACATGTTTTCATGTGATTTGGGTGTTGTGACCAGGAGGTGTTATGAACAAACTAAGGTATGGGTGAAGAGCAAGGTTGTCAAACTGCTATAAATGCAGGCGTTGTTGGAAGTTATGACAAAGTTCGGCGTTATGAAAAAGAAACGTAGTTGGGAGTTGTGAAAATAGTTGGGAATTGTTACAACATGCACAAGTTGGGAGTTATGATCAATTTTGGAGTTGGGCGTTATGAAAATCCCTAAGAACTGTAAAATTTTGAACTGAATTAGAAAAGTATGTTATTGTTTGGATTGATTGAAAATCCTTTCCAAATGGATGAAAGTACAGTTCGGGAAAATTTTCAAATAGAAATAGAATATTTCACGGACTTGTACGAAGAAAATCGAAAAAATACAGTTTGACTAAATAAAAATATTTGATGCGTTTTTTCAATGATATGTGTGAGCAAACTTTTTTCACAAATTAATTGCTTCAAAAGCAATGAAAGATCTTGCCTTATATATGATGATATGCATTATAAGTAAAATGTGTGTATTGCGACATCTCGTGTAAACATTGACACGTATGCATTATCTACCAACCCGACATCAAGAAACTGGTGCTACATTTCCGCGTGTGGAAGCGTCCGAATGCAACGATAGCCTACTTAAATTGCGCGTTTTTGGGCAACAATTTTGGTCCTACCACCAACTATGGACCAAAAACTACTTCAAGTCGCCCTTTTTCACGAACAAAACTGGAGAACAGCGGTGAATTTTCTCGCGTGCACTATATTTTTGATATCGATTGTTGATACCAAAATCTTTTGAAGTTGCATATCTCTAAAAGTATCGATCTGAGCAACTCGCTGTATAAGACCAACATTGGTTCCCTCAAAAACCGCCTTATAGTTGATGATCTTCATTACCTACCATAAGAGTCATCACTACAAAATTTGAATCTGACATCAAGAAGCTGGTGCCTGAGGGGCACTAGAAAGAAATCTACCTAGCCTTGAAACAAACGATTTTTTGAGAATTTTATTTTTCAACATAGTCTTCCCCTTGTATCAACGCATTTATGCTATTTGTTTTACAGTGAGCTTATGTCCTTGTAAAAAATTTTTCTTGATCTTCAAAAAAGTTTTCCACCCCGGCTTATAGGGGATCGTCAAAAGCAAAGGGGTGCCCTCGGAAATGTTTCTTCATTAGTCTAAATACATAGAAGTCAGAGGAGCTAGATCCGGACTATAAGCAGAGTGGTCTATCTCTACCAATTTGCATTCTTGCACAATTGGTTTGATTTCCTCAGCTTAATGAACAGTTTCATTGTCGTGCAGCAGAAACACTTCTTGGTTTTTTAATGGGGATTTAGATTTGGCCCCAGGGTCTTAGTGATGTACCCAAGTCTTATCATCTGTCACAATTCGCTCCAAAAATTTAAATCTTTCACATAACGTATTAGTTAAATCCTCCTCTATTTAATGATATTTAGATCTTCCTTTAGCAATAAAAACCAGTAGTCAAAATTATTACATAAATACTGATTATTTATTCCCCCTCTAAAACGAAGATCTAAATTTCATTAAGTTAGAATGTTTGTTTAAAGTTTCTAAATGACTTTACGAAATTTCCACTCTATGCATTTTTGTTGTGTCAACAATCGTGGAAGCCACCTAGCCAACACCTTACTCATTGTCGTGTAAGATGGTAATTACGCTAGGTGTAGATATGTCTAATGCCATGGTAGTGGTGGAAATCTTTACACGACGATCCTCGAGTACAATGGCTTCAACTTTTGTATTTCGTCATTTGTTGCCGTTTGTGGTCTTCCACTTCTGGGATCGTCCTCGGTGAATTCACGTCCCCACCAAAATTGCTTTGACCAAAATTTTATTATGTAATATGATGGGGTATCATTTCCATAAGCGCCAAACATATTCTCACGGACAGTTTTTGCCTGATGACCCTCTTATGTTAAAATTTTATAACGTCGTCATGCTTTAAATTACTTATGTTTTTTGGACAACGAAACTTGTAAAATAAAACTAGTTGTCACAATCTACTGAAACTTTTTACATATGATTAGAATATTTGTCACTATTTGACAATTTATGCTCGACTGTGTAATTTTTTTTTCCTGGCTAGGTAGACTTGTTTTCTAGTGCCCCTCGTACATTTCGCGTGTGGAAGCTTTCGAATGCAACGCTAGCATACTTAAATTGCGCATTTTTTACGGGCAACAATTTTGGTCCATCACCAACACGAAAAATTGATAATTTTCGAGATATGAAGCAAAAACTGCTCCATTTTTCAAAGTCGCGAACAAAACCACGGAGAAGTTGGCATGGCTACTTTTTAATCCTTTCGAGCGCACCATATTTTTGGTTTCGATTTTGAGCTTCCCGCGGCGCCATATTCGTAAAGTACCGATCTGAGCAATTTGCAGCAAAAGTGCATTAGCGTGACATTTCTTTGTTTTTTCGCGCGGGAATTTCAAACATTTTTGTCCAATGTTGGTCTAATTAATTTGTAGGATGGGACAAAAACGTCGGGTCGTCAAAAACTGAATTAAAATGTGCTCCGAGGGCTCGTGGATTTCACTCAATCCAAAGCCATTCATTTGTTTTTAAAAAAAAATTTCGAGCTTATGTCTCAATTTTTCCACATTTCAAATAATGAAAATTTACAAATGACAAAATTTACCAAACAACTCAGGATCATTGCAAATTATTTTTTTATAATTATTTCATATTGGCAATTCTTAAGTGAAAACAAAATTTATATTAGTTGACTCTCTTGATCAAAAACGGTTATCAGCTGGATATATTTTTTTTCCAAAATTTGTATTCCTCGGCCAGTTTCCAACAAACAAAAGCTCCAGTGATAAGAAATTACGCACGTACGCTCAAAATTTATCATCCATATACGAAAATGATAAAAACTCGTGACCATAATAGATCACATTCAACGTTGAGAAACAACATACCTACATTATTTGTTCATAATAATAATTTGTTTTGCTAGGCGAAGTAAACGCGTTTTTATTGACCCAAGAAAAATTTCGCATTCTAATAGTTTTTAAAAAATCAAAAATTGGATTTTTACGTTTGAAGAATTAGAATTAGTTGTGCATTTTTTTTTATTTCTGTTTTGTCAGAAATAATTCATCTTCATGTTCTGATTTTTTATCTGTGCTAGAATTGAAGTATTTTTATATAATAAGAATGTTGTTAAGTTTATCGACATTCATTTAAGGCAGATTAAAAGTGTAAACATTAAATTGTCTTTTAATTTAAATTTTTTTTAACTAATAATAGATATAATTAGGCGGGGACGAGAAAATGTGTGTTTTAGAACGTGGAATTTTAACTGATCAAATTAATTCGGGTAATAATAAACAGTTAAATTGGAAAATATTCAGCTTTCCCAGTTTATAAACATGTATTTGGTAATATAATTTAAACTGCTAATTTAAATTTACATAAAAGTAATTCGTTTATAATTAAATAAAGTCCTCTTACGTATGTACGTATAAAGTTAGATTTAAAGCAATCTAGTTGATTTGTAGGAACTAAGGTCTTGTGTGACAGGAGTAATTAGTTCATTTCAGGTTCTTCCTTAGATTGTGCGACGTGTGGATGTAACTGAATATTTAATCACACAAATTATGTAATTACGAGATGGAATAACGCAATTGTCGGGGAGTTTTTCCAATAACTTCGTACGTGCTTCGACGATTGAATGTTTATTTGATTCTGAAAATACAAAACTTTTGATGTCGCTGAAAACTGACTGAAAACGGAGGATTACTTCTTTTCATTATGCAACTTTTGCGTTAGATTATACATATTCTTCTAATGTATTTAGGAGATTTGATTAGGTCGTTTATTTTCTATATTTCATTTTAATGAATACAGATGTGTTTGGAACTCTAATATTAATATTAGGTTACCAAAAAGATTTATCATAATTTAATTTTAATGAGACTTGGCAGGTGATCGAGGTGGATTACTACTACTACACGCTTTTTTGTTTCCAATTATGTCTTTCTTATTTGAACACGTCATATTTATGTAATTTTCACAATTAATTAAGTATACGTGTACTAAATCTTTCGGTGTATAGGTAAATGTACCAAAATCACATTAATTTCCGAAAAAACCAAGATCATAATACCGAAATCCTTGCTGATTTCGTATCTTGCAACACATGTTTCAGTTTAAGAAATCTGATCGAACTTTTAATTACTGAAAAAATCGCGTTGTGGTGTTGAGTATCTTATCTTTCAGTTTCTATAATTACTTTTCTGTTTAAGGAAAAAAAAACGGACGGATCTTAAAATTAGTTATTGGTAAGTTTGTCTGTGGGAAGTTGAAAATAATTAGTGAGGCACGATTGCGACGTGCACAAAAACCTTGCCGAATTAGTTGAAGCGAAACCATTTATTTTCATTTCAATATTAGGGACTAAAATACCTACATATCCGCGCTTCTTACTTACCTATATCGAATGTCATTCATATACATGTATAACTTATAGCGAATCGATGTCGAATTTAAAGTTTTTTTTTTGCTTAATGATTTATTAATATCCCATTTATATTGCGTACTTGCGTATTTCGGTTTATAAACGTAACTCTATATTCTAACCACAATATCCATACACATCCCAGAGATAACCTTTTTGTACAATAAATCAGAAACGTTGTAGAGCTTGTATAGAATTGAAATTGTTTTGCAAAAAGCTATTGCGGGTTCAGAAAACAATGAGGTTGGTTTTTGTTAATGTCAGTTCCAGTTGGGATCTACTTTTGTTAGACATTTATTAGCGCATTAGTTTTGCAGATATTTACCTTTTCACTTTTTTTTTAATTTATGATCAATAAAAAAAATCATTTTTGAATTAACATGCTCGGCAATCAATAATACAATAAAGTGAGCACAAATTGTCTTTATGGAAAACCACACAAACAAATCGATATTGGACGCATTATTATTTCCAATTATGTATAAAATAAATTTCCTACAACTGTAATTTAAAACTAGTTTTTATTAATCACTTATGCTTTTTCATACCTGTACATTTCCTTATTTTCCTTCAAAAAATAACTACATGTTTTTTTTAGTATACACACTCTATATAATTATTGCTATTGAATTCATGTTTACAAGGTATATTTTAATGCGTTTTAATACGATACAAACATATAAAATGTTAATTTTAAAACATGATGGAATTTTTAGATTTCACGTTTTTACGCAATTGCTTACGGCTGTTTTCGTATTTAATGTTTAATTTACTTAACTACTACAACGCGATTATAATACAATAAACTAATAACTAGGCGAATTGTATCCCTTCGGGTTACGAACAGAAATTACTGAAACCGTTTTAATGTTTATTTTCTCGATTAAATGCTTATTTTGACTAATGCGAATCGTGACTGACTTCCAATGAAATGTTTCTTTCTTCAGCGAACCAGATTTTTTTTATTATTAAAATCTTTAAATTTCGATTCTGTAAGAGGCACACTTAAGTTTCTGCTGCATGGAAACAATTATGTGTAATTTTATGCTATAAATGTTATTTTGCATTGAAATCTTGTTCGTTTTATAAGATTTCTACGAAAACTACTCAGCTATAATATAAATTATGGAGGGTTTTTCATAGTGTTTATATTTTGTGGTTGCACTCTTCCAGAACACTGGGAAAGACTTAAATAAATTGTTTATGGTTTCACCTTATTACACTTAACTATACTAACATAACATTTATTATAAAAATATGCTTAAATAAATAATTATTATTAAGTTATTAAGGGCGGCAATTGACTTTTTCAGAAGAAAAAAATTTTTCCACAACTTTCATCTGAAAATTGTAATTTTTTGACGTGGAGTTGTGATCGTGTCACTTGTTTTTAACATTTCTCCAGGCACTTTCGAATAACATGTTCGTAACTTACAGTTTTGTATCAAAACTTTTACAGAATAAAATTCAGGTACTGAAAAAAATTAATTTTTAATCCTACAATCAAAAATTAATTAATAAATAATTGTTGTGAAGGGCTACTTTAAATAGTGTGTAAAATTATAATGTAAATTAAATGGGATTTTCGTTTTCAAACTATTGTTATTTTCAATGATACCCGGAAAACAAAACACCGCGAACATTCACATTAAAGAAATATTGTATAATACACGTGTAAAGTAAGACTCTCCTGCGGTTCGCTTTTTAAACTTTGTAAGCATTACTTCACACACTTGTATCATAAATAACAGTTATAATTCTATTAGTAAATGTGTAGAATTAGATTTTCATTCACGAGAGAGATAGAAAATACGAAAATGGTTAAGAATTTATAACTTTTTAAATGACACTCTGTGTATTTCAATGAGGACATTTCATTTTGTTTTCTACTCTGACTTCCAGTATATAAAAACAAATAACTAAAGAAGTTAATTTTGGTCTATAACTCAAAAACAAAATTAGAGGGCCAATTTCTTCTCGAAAAAAAGATCAAGCCTTGACCAATTAGTTTCTTTAATCTCTTATGGGTACCTAAACCTTATTAAAAAATCTAATTATGTCCACTCGATACGTACTTCCTAGTGATCCACAGTCTAAATTCTCTCTGCCATAATCACTTAAGGTACATTGAAATTGTTAATTTGTCATTAAATGATTACTGATAAAGTGTTTTGAAAAGCATTGTTTACATCTCTCTTCCGAATTACTTCAAATTATTGCCGTTCAAAATTAGAAGGAAAGCTCAGGGCATTTTCTTTAACAAACTCTTGTATTTGTTTACATTATTATATATTTCTTTGCGATTTCTTTATATTTCTATCGTATAGGTATAATACGTAGAAATATCAGATAGTAGAGGAGGATACGAATATCAAAATAACATCAAAGGAAGAACCAAAAGAAATCTAAAAATCGATTTCTTCTTCACACTAATATTCCGCGTTTGCATTGTGTTGTGTTATGTGAAGACGAAGTAGGAACCAAAAAACTAAGTTATTGGTGCTGCAATGTTTTGAATTTAACAAAGATCTTCCAAATTAGATTGAAAGTAAGAATCAAGTGAGTGATGTCGGCTGTGAACTCTTTGATGCCGGATTCTTGTCAACCTTGTAAAACATTATCAGTGATGCTCTCCAAATGAGACAAACCGATTACTTATCCTCAAAGAATTGTAGTATTTACTATTGGTCTTGTCGTTTATTGTCTGAAACTGGTACATCTTTTGAACAAAGAAATTTAAAAAATCTGAACAGAGCATTAGGCAAAAACGAACCATCTGTAAATCACAAAAATTCTGTAGTTGCTCTTAGAAAAAGGTATTTCAATTAGAATTAAATCAACTGTGTTGTTGTCATTTTAAGAAAGTCAATAATGTTCTAACGAAGTTCAAGGAAACCATACAATGTTGGTCAAATTTGATTCATTCTTGAAGGTGCATCTAAAAATGATGGAAAACCGAATAACGGCGAAAAAAGAAATTTTGGACGTATGAGGAAGTGGATTACATATTGCCAACGTAAAAGCAACTAATTTTTTCTTCAAATTACGTCCAAGAATGTGCAACACGAATTGTACACTGCTATGTCTGGTCTTCTGGCAGAAACGAATTTGCTGAATTTAGACCCTGTTCAGTTTTTGATGATACTACAAATTGTATGACTTACTGTCGATTCCAACAGTGCTTTGCTACGAACTGAAAAATAACACCAAAAACCTGTCGCCCACGAGATGGTCATGCAGGGATGGTTGGTTCAAGAGTGAAATCAATAGAAAGAAAAAGCACCATTATTAACATAGCGTATTGAAAATGTTTTAGGAGTAGTACACATCCGAGGGAATTTTGCATTATCTGAATAAGGGGCCAAAACGCTTGATGGTCGACTGAACTACACCACAGGAGAAAAACGCACCAGAAAGAGAGGTCGATCACGTTGATGAAGTGAAGATGCTTGGTGCTCAGTATGATTTCAGTACGGGATTAACCAAAACCTGGACCAGCCGAAATATCTCAAAAACAGACGTATGCGATTTTCAAAAATTTGATTACATTTTTAAATTATGCTTAAAATCCAATTTTTCTAAGTGCCTTGGCCGGTAGGAGAGGCCATGTCAATCAAACTAGTATTGTGTATCTATGGTAGTAAGAGGGGATTTTTACTTAAGACGAATAACCAATCAGAAAGCGAATAGTGGATTAGTAGTGTTGTTCGTTTTAAGAAAAGAGTGTCTGGACTCAGACTAAGAACTACACAAAATTACACAAGATTTGCACATTATTAATGATATTAATCAGGTCAAATAATTGTATCCAGAATTTCATATAGAATCTAAAAATATCAACTAAGCCACATGATGCCATATAAAATCGAGAGTTCTTATTGATTACCAGTAATTAAAGCATGATAGCAAAATTTGTCAAGCATAAAAAATGTCCGCAAATATGTCTTTATACTTCCCCAAAGTTTCATCCACTAACCCTTGCGGTTTTCAAGTTACAAGGATGTTTCCATACTTTTGGATAACCCTGTATATCATAATTGTGGAATAATCCTCTAAGGAAGTCTACAATGTGTAGGTTTGGAAAGTTTTTTCATAAAACTTCTAATGCGGTTATCGGCGTCTGTATTTTGATGACTTGTTACAAGGTTTGTAGTAAGTATCTTCTGCACTTTTGCAGTAGAGTGTTGCATCCCTATTCTAACTGGAGTCTTTTGTGAGTGCCCGTTAAGGCTCAGCAGATTATGCTCAAAAAGGTTTCATTAAAATCGAACCAGCACAGCTTTAGATATTTTGTTTACATACGGACAGACCGCCGGGCGGTCTCACGATAGAATTTTTTTTTCTTAGTTATGCACTAATTCGTTAGAAAAAAGTGAAAAAAAAGGATGTTAAAATTTTCGGCATTGAAATCGTCACATAACCCTCCGGCCAATTGTCTTGTCGACCAGTTGTCCTGATGACGGCGAGATGTCTACAGTGAGTTGTTTCATTCCGTCTTCGGATGTCTGGCTTCAACCATGGTTCATTTGAAATTTCGTCTTGGTGTCCCACATACTTCAAGCCCCAATTATGATCTAAAATTCTATTGCTCCCACAAAAATTTTATTTGGATGCTTTAAATGTAATATTTTTAAATCTAAAGAGATATATCCCAATTTTTTCTATACTTTTACGTTCCGTAAAATACATTGTTACTTTTTCCCATAAATTTTGTACTTTTGGTTACGTTTTTCTATCCCTTTAAATGAAGGTTTTTGAAAAGGGAAAAAACTGAAACGACATCCGCATGCATAATACACGTGTTTTCATTTCAATTTTTAATTAATTATTCACAACCGCTTTTGTTATTGTTAATTTCTTCTGAAAATGAACAAAAAAAGTCAGCTTTAAGACATTAATTTTGCATAAAAGAAAAAAATGTCCTACGATAAGACATCACTTTCCTTTCTGAAACGAAAGTGAATGTTTAATAATTTCTATAGGTGTCTCTTTCCATCTTAAGTAAATAATTAATAAATCTTTAAATAATAACCGACGTTAAATGCGGAATGCCATCTTAAATTAATAGTTTTCTTTACAATCAATTATAATTGATTCGTATACGAACTATCCAATAACATAAAAAAGTCCGAACAGAATTTCTAATCTGTAACGCTGGATCGTGTTGTTTTGTAAGGTCCTCAATCATTTAAATTTAGTTCGCGGTTGTATTTCGCTCACGTAACTTCTAGCATCGAAGAACGATTATTAGAAAAGAGTTGGCGCGTGCTGTAAATTTTACTCGAAAACTGTTACCTGCACACGAAACACGGTCCAGTTTAGAATATGAATAAAAAGTCACCATCCATCATTCCATTTGGGGTTGAAATATTAAAATTTTGACAGACCTATCTGCCTGGTCTATTGGGAATTTCAATTTTACAGAATTACTGTCTATTTGAACTTTTTAAAATAATTATTGTTGTCTACATTGTTTTGTGCGCGTCTTCAAGTTTAATTAAAGAAAGTGCTGCAATCATGACTATATCTTTTATAGTTTAATGTGTAGAAACAACTAAATCAAAAAAAAATAGCACCGTATTTCAAAAGTTAAACGTTTAATTGTTTCTGTTGGACTAATTAACAATTCCGTTTATTACTCAGTTAAATCGGAGGTCAATTACGTAAGGTGAGGATAGGATGCTTGTAATTATACCGGATTAGTGAAAGATAACACCTGAGGAAATAACCGTTGTACAAGACGTTCCCACCAAATCTCTTTAGTGTGAAACTAGGCAGTTAAAGTGGGGACTTCGCCATAGATCCTGTTGGGTCCCTTATATTAAAAGGCGGAGCGCAAATACGTCTATGAATATTAATTTGGAAACAGTTTGTTTATACAATTGCCATTTACGGATGCGGAACAAATTATAACCATTAAATTCAAACTCTTGACAGCCATTTTGAATTTAAAATTTCAGAAAAGAGTTTGTTCCACTCTCCGAATTGTTTAATTCCGGCTTTGTCTTCATTTTTTTTTGTACCGATTAATACTGAACCGGAAAATGTTAACGCGTTGAAAATGAAAAGGCAATGAGCGTGAACAAAATTTTATCTTATTTATAATAATAGCAGTAATTGCGAAAAGCGTTTATCGTCACTAGAGCGTTTGTTTATTTATTCTGCGTTTTGTTGATTTCCTTAGCATTTCAATAAACACACAAGCTGGGGATGAAATAAATGCATTTATTATCTCTTACATTATTCCGAGAAAACAAAGACAAGCTAGTAATATCTCTTTTCTTAAACCACTTCACTTTCCCCATTGTCAATGTCATGAACCAACATCTTATGTTATTTTAGGCGTCAGTAAATACAGATTATTGAAGCTGATACGGATGCAGTACGTGTTTAAGTTCCATCTTCATTGTTATAGTCGGTCGAAGGTCTTGTTTATTCAGGTTGGCGGTGATGTGATACCTCCGTATCACATGACACTTCTCACCGATTGGAATTTGAACCTTTTGTGTACATTCCGAGCTGTTTATGATTGTAAAGAATAGTATTCGTATATATATATATGTTCGCTTCAGAAAATACGGACAGTAAGATTGTTTTTCTGTTTTGTTGTTAGTCAGACTAGGGTGATATTCTTACACAGGAAGTAACTATATTTGTTTTAGTTGTTAACACTAACGAATCCAGTAAATAATACGTTGTTTCTAGATGAAGACAACAGACATTTTTTAAATTAATAACTGTAAACCCTTTACTGTTTGTTACATCCATTAGAATTGGAAAATTTGTGCTGATATAGTATACAAACGTGAATCTAGATAGATAACTTATTTAATTTTTTTTAAATATACTTACTCGCGGTTAGTACAATCCGCGCAAACTAGATCATCTAATTGAATGTACTATGCAACCTAAAATCATTACCGTTTCATGTAGGTTTAATAAATGTCTTACAAAATAAAGCATTTTACGACAAGGAGTAAGCATAGTATTAAATAAAGAAGGTAGCAATTAGTAGTACAACTATCTGTCTCACTCACTCGTGGGCGTTGTTTTTGTCAGAGGATCATCAAATAACGCATTTGTTCTATCGTTACAGCATCCAACTTGGAATTTTTTTCAAATTTCAAAGCAGCTAATTCAAGTTAAAATTGACAATTTCTCCTATATTTTGATACACTTTTTGTATTAAGCTCAACTAAAACAAGGTCACCAATCACACATTTAAATTAAATAACTGATCTGGAAGGATTTATAGATTCATAAGCGAAGATACGCCAATAAACTGAAAACTATGTGCATCCTACATTATTAGTTTTTTTTGTTAGTCTTTTTTTGTTGTAATGCATGACTGAACTATATTGGACATTTTTCTAATAGAATATAAGCAAAGCAAATTTTTCAAAATGGCCGCAGAAACAATGATGTCCCGAAGAGTCTGCGAGACTGTGTTCTATAGAAAACAACCTTCGAATGTTAGTTTACTGAATTTAGACATGACCGTTCAAATAACAAACAGAATAATAGTCTAGTCACCAAAATTCAAATACATAGCAAAGAGTGATGATTTTGGCCCCTCCTCCCCGTATTTTGGAGTATAAAAGTATTTTATTCATCGACTACCTTCCAATGGAAAGACCACCATTGGTGGGTTTGAAAGAAAAGGATATCCCATAAAAGAAAAATGTGTATTTTCTAGATAAATCGGTGGGTCATCATCATCTGACAGCTTAACGCACATTCCTAGGAGCATCGCCTTACACTTCCACACTGGCCAGACGGGTTGGAAGTGGCTGTGATGTATTGTAATGATTACCAAAGGTGTTAGTACCGGGACCGCGACGACGGTTTAACGTGCCTTCCATGCACGACTGAAACAGACTAGTTTTCTGGGATCGAACAAGCGCGTTTACTAAATTGACGCTTATACCGCTAGGCTATGTTCCCACTATCGGTGGGTACAATGGAGAAATTGCACGAATTGAAGTTCGAATAGTTTATTCACTTACCCTGTCTTCAAGATCTGATGCCCAACCACTACTATTTAGTCTAAGAAAAATGTCATGCGAGTGGGAAATAGTCGCACTAACGGAAATAACCGCATAGGCTTGTAGTTTTTGAAGCCCTACATTTTTGGTATTATCTCGCTAATTAATTGGACTAACATTTTTCGAGTTATGTCATCGCGAAGGGGAAAATTTTCCTTTCGCGGCCGATTCCCGCGCGAAACAACGACGTAAAAAGGCACATTTTTGAAAATTGCTTCTTGTCGCCATTTTCCACCTGAAGAAGCATCCTAATGCAACGCTAGCGGGCTGAAATTGCGCGTTTTTAAGGGACTTTATGGGGAATTTCCGGGGCCAGGATCCCGAAAAACTCAGATTTATATTCAGCATGGAACCCCCTACAAGCATGTGTGGTTTTTTTCGTTTGCGCGATTATTTCCTACTCACCTCATTTTCTGAACCTCAGAAAATGATCAAGGGAAAGAGATTTGCAAGTTAGGGGCGCATCAAACATCTAATATATAAACAGTTATGCAAACAAAGATATCAAAATGTTAGGGAAGCGTTGCAATCACTTTTGAAGAAGAAAATGTTAATGGTTACCTCACCATCTAGATATTCTAGATGTTATCTTCTGTGACGGGTTTGGGTTTTTAGTTGTATAACTCATACTTTCTGGTACGACATCTACATGATTATTTGGTCGTCGGATTTTCTTCTCAGTTCCATATCTCATACTTTTCAGATTGTTCTAATTTTTTTTAAAACACTACTGCAACCGCTGCACAAATTATATAAAGACAAAGGGGGTTGCCAAATGCAACTCTTTGATCAAATGTTTATTAGTATTAGGAAACGATCCAGTGATTATTTTAGCAGAGATACTACCGCTCTTTTGGAATTCTACCTAATTTTTAGATTTCCATATTTCTACCAGTATAGTTTCTTGGGAAAAAGACACAAGCACAGTTAATAAACTTTCAGCGTGATTGATAAATAATTGCATGTTCTTACCTTTGATCAATCGTTCAGAATATTAAGAGTTGGAACAACTCCACATATCGTATAAATCGTTTGACGACTATGGTTTCTTTTCTGATCGTCAGTGAATTTCTTATGACCACTTTACAAAACTTCAGGTCGGAAGCGTTTCTTTTCTGATAAAGTATTTTACTTTCCAAATTGAAGGTTAAAACGGGTTTTAAACTTTCGTGCCACCTTTCTGAACAATCTGCTATTGACGGTTGCGAAAACTCTATTTTAATTACAATTTGTTGTGCAAGTTTTTTTGTTTTCTTTTCTGTTTTAAACAGTAGTTCCATTGACGATTCTATTAATGATCAGGAGTCAAAGGCGTTAGTTGTGAGTTAGAGTTATTTAACTTTTTTTAATGTGCGGTTTATGGTCATCATTATTATTCGCTTTCTGAGCATCAAATTCTGTTGCATTATTTGCTATTTTCCGTTTCAGGTGTAAATTATATTCATCAATGTTTTTCTTATCTCTGATCTGTTTCTGTATTTTAAAACTGTGACAGCACTGGTCTTCCACACATGTTTCATTAAAGTGTCCTGAAGGAGTATAATAACCCGTATATTTGGAGAAGAGAAGTCAGTTATTGCATAATTTAAAAACCAAAAAAAGATAAAACTATATTTTCAAAATATATTTCATTTGAAAGGATATAATTTTGCCGGGAACAGCTGTTCCTAAAGGAATACTTTGGAGGTTACTTGGGTTATTAACTTATCAGCCTGGAACATTTCTTCGTCTTGTTTTAGTTGAACTCTTTTTAAATACAATTAATGTTGTTTTTCTCAGATACTGAGCCTTCAGTGAAGCAGGTGCGGTAGTGAAAAGGACATTAAAAGCCCATGTTAATTATTCTTCACCTGGATAGTAAGTGCTGCACTAGATGTGACAACCATCTTTATTAGTCATTTATAATATCACTCTCCAGATAAATAAAACCAATATTTTTCAATTTGAATTTAATCTCTCATTCGGTGAACTACAACGGGCCCATGACAACTCGTCTATCATCTTGTCGTCAGGACTAATCGCCATATGCATTTTGGTTCCAAACACTAGTTTGGAATACTTCTAGCTTTTTCTGTAACTGATCATCATAACAATCATTTAAAGCCTAGATTCCCAAAGTGGTCCAGGTGGACCCCCAGGGGTCCACGGGAGCCCGATAGGGGTCTACGCTTGCGTGGAAAAAAAATGGGGGTCCACAACTCGTTAACGGGGGTCTATAAAAATGTATTAGGTGACCCGACTTGACTTCTCCTATGAATAAGGGAGACAATAATATATATAGGCAGACAATATTATAAGAAGCTTGACTTCTCCTATGAATATAGGAAGACAATATTATAAGAAGCTCAGCAATTGTTTTTGTAAGAACTTGCATATTCCATATTCAGAAAGAGCGTGTCAAGACTCGCCGATGCCGCGCCGCCCGCCCGCCTAGTTAAAGTCGTGTCTGAACTTGCATGAACTTGTTGGATTTTTCTTTAATATAAATACGAATGCGAATGATAAACATTACTCAGTTGTTTCCGGAATTTCAAAAAGAAAGTGTACCTATATAAGTGTTCACCAGTGACGGAAGTAGTTTTCAGACTTTTGAAAATTAAAGTGAATTGATATTATTGTTTGCCAGTGTTGGAAAAGTAAGTACCTACCTATCTATTTGTTAGCAACTTGTATCTTAAAAGCCACTTCTATTATGTTTGTTAAATCATTTTAAGATTACTTAACAAACATTTTTTTCATATTTACAGGTAAGTAATTGATACGAAACATGGCTGAATCTAAGAAGAAGTGTCGACAGTACAGTGTTGAATATTTGAAATTTGGTTTTCTTCCATCAAATACAGACAAGCGATTGCCCATGTGTCTTTTATGCAACAAAGTCTTGAGCAATGACTCTATGAAACCATCGAAGCTGGAAGATCATCTAAGAAGGTGTCATCCTGACAAAATAGGTAAGGATTTGAAATATTTCCAAACATTGAAGGAAAAGTATGAAAAGAGACCCACCGTGCATAGTATGTTCGCTTCAACGTCTGAAAGCAACGACGATGGCTTGCGGGCATCTTACAATATCTCATTACTTATAGCAAAATCTGGGAAACCGCATACCATTGGAGAGGAGTTAATTTTGCCTGCTGTTGAAGAGGTCTTAAAACTGTCCTGCACAAATCTTCATTTGACATACTTAAAAGAATTCCTTTGAGTAACAACACTGTACAAAGACGTATTGATGAAATGAGCTCTGATGTTGAAAGTTTCTTGTGTAATTATCTGCAAACAACTCATTTTTCTATTCAACTGGACGAGTCAACTTTACCTGGCAATGAAGCATTATTATTGGCATATGTTCGATTTATCAAAGGCGAACAAATGTTTGAAGAGTTACTATTCGCGAAAACTTTGAAGACTGACACTAAAGGTGAATCAATTTTTAATGTTCTGAATGATTTTTTACGGAAAAATCAATTGCATTCACAAACATTATTTCGGTGGCAACAGATGGAGCTCCTGCCATGGTCGGGCGATATCGTGGGTTTATAAGTCATCTTAAAAGGATTATACCAGAGGTAATTGCAATTCACTGTGTCATCCACCGACAACATCTAGTAGCGAAAAATTGAGTGATAGATTGCACCAAGCGCTTCAATTTGTGATTAATGCAGTTAACAAAATAAGAAGCAATGCATTAAATACGCGCTTATTTGCACAGTTGTGCGAAGAAAATGATGAGGACTTCCAACGATTGCTGCTACATACCGAAGTACGCTGGTTGTCGAAAGGTGCATGTCTATCAAGATTCTATTTGCTTTTCGACTCTGTTTTAGAGTTTCTGAACACTAAAGATCCTGTTTTAAAGAAAACCTCATGAATTTCAAAGCAGACATTGCGTATTTGACAGATTTGTTCAAAAATTCAATGACCTCAACCTACAGTTACAAGGGACAGCCTCAATTTGATAAAAACAAAGAGTGAAATTTCAGCTTTTCTTGGTAAACTGAAACTTATGAAGCAAAATATTGGTCGACGTGAATTTTCCCAGTTTCCAAATTTATCGCAGGTAGAATGCCTCGACGAAGATATTCAGACGTATGTTCAACATTTGATTGCCCTGTATGATGATTTTAAAATCAGATTTGAAGACATTCTGTCGATGGATATACCACCATGGATAATAAATCCATATGATGAAACTGAAGTGGAAAATGTGGTACTGCAAGAAGAGCTCAATCATTTTGGCTGCAGGCACAAATACCTGAAAAATATCCAGGACTGTGGGGAATTGTGCAAAATTTCTCATAGCGTTTCCTTCGTCATATCTTGTCGAACGCAGTTTTAGTGCCGTAACAAACTTGTTGACAAAAAACGGAGCAGATTAAATATTACAGAGCGAGGAGATTTACGGTTATACTTAACTAAACTCAAGCCAAATATTGATAATTTGCTGTCAATTCACCAAGTACATCCCTCCCATTAAAATTATAACTTTTATCTCAGATTACAATGGTAATCTGAGATAAGTTAACATCAAACAATAAATTATTATTTTTAAAACAGTCGCAATATAATCAAAGTTTTGATTATATTGCGACTGTTTTTAAAATAATAATCATTATTAGTTTTGATGTTAAATTTTGATTCTACTAAGACTGTTATAACAACATAATTAAAAGTGTAGTAATTTTTGTGTTTGAATAAATAGCTACAAAACAAGAAAATATTTATTTTACTTTTACCACTCCGAAGTGGGAGATTATTGGTTTCTTGTACTGTGAGTCAATCTTAGAATACAAAAAGTAAAGTAGGAATCCAACTGTTGGATGAAGACGCTTTTAGACTGGCTTTGAAACTTAGCTTGAATGACAATACTCACAGCATAATCAAAGCAATATAAATTCTCACCTTTTTCGAAAACTTTCAACTCATAGTTGATTGAAAAATAGCCACAACACAGATTTACATAGACATATACTTTTTCGGGTTTTGGAAGTAAGTTAGTAAATGTAATAGCTGCAGGGGTCCACCAGATCCAGCAAAATGTTTAAAGTGGTCTATGAGAAAAAAAGTATGGGAACCACTGATTTAAAGCATAATACTAGATTTTAAACAATCAAAAGTAAGAAAACTTTATTTTAAAATGATTTACATCTGCATTACATGTCGTAATTCTGGGAATCTACAATGTAAAGGTTTTTACGTGTTTTCTAATGCGGTTATTGGCATCTCTATATTTTGTTTATTTTGAAGGAAGTTGATGACCTGTTACCAGATGCTCGTAATAAGTATCTTTTCCTTTCTGCACTTTTCGCAGGCCATAATTTCAATATAGTTGGATATTAAATATTACACTTGTATGTCAAGTTTCATTAAAATCGAACCAGCGGATCTTTAGATATCTTGATTATATAAGGTGTGTTAAAATTTCGGATCGGAAACTTTGGAATAACTCCTTATCTCAAATTATGTAGAGTAAAAACTTTTTTTAATCCGAGTTTTCCCGTCGGCCAGTTTTCTTATCGGCCAGTTGTCCTGATCGCAAGTTGTTGTTTCAAATTGTGAAACTGCTGTTATTCCCTAGTGGTTAATAATTTTTCATTATTAACTGCTAATCAATAATGAAAACAATTACGATTGCTACGACATAAATGTTCATTTGTTATTCAAGAATAAACAATAACGGATGTTGAATTGGAATTTTCGTTGACATTAACAAAGTAATCAGGTGATACAAAAAGTTTAGGTTCGAAATCGAGGTATCTTCATTTTTGTAAACTCTTTGAAAGCTTCATTGCAATGTAATATAAATGTCGTTCGAAGTTGTAATAATTAATTCATTAACAATCTTGTCTATGTTTTCCACGTCGATGTCGCTATTTGTGTTTGACAAAACGGCCTAAAAGAAAATTTTTTGCCTTGAAGCAGTCCCCATTTGGTAGAGTGTTATACCACGAAACTTGGAGATCAAGTATGCGGCACAACGAATGCTCAAGCTAACTCGTCGGCGAGGGGGTGGATTTAGAATTGTCTCTCACTTATCTTTACGAAGACTAAAGGTCCTTAATTTGAGTCACAGTCGGAATTGTTAGGCGCCACCCTAATCTTTTAATTAATTATGTCAAATGTTCACTAAAGAAATGGGAGAAATGCAAACATTCGAAGCAATGAACGAATAACATAAGTACGACCAGTTTTCTATTAACTAAAATCTTACAATGTTTTCCGACGCTTATCAACACAATAGAACAACAAACAAATATGCCAAAATGGCCAAACTACCCCGGTACCAGGGGTGACGGAAGGTTTTACACCGCGTTCCTACACTAATACAAAAAAATATTGGGTTTGATCATGCTGAACCACTACAACCCTAAAATACAGGGTTATTCTAAATGATGGACCCATTTTTAAAAATTCGTGTTTATTAAAGTACAAATCCAAAATGAACAATCTTTATACCAATGAAAAGAAAGTTTCAAAGTTTTTTTAATACCTTACAAGTGTTCAATGTGGCCTCCGGCTGATGCACGGCAAACATCAACACGGTAGCCAAACTCATCCCACACGCGAGAAAGCGTATCTGGTGTTATTGAGTCCACGGCAGATATAGAGAAAGTTTCAAAGTTTGTGGCGGGTGGTGAAAAAAACTTTGAAACTTTCTCTTTTCATTTGTATAAAGATTGTTCGTTTTGGATTTGTACTTTAATAAACACGAATTTTTAAAAATGGGTCCATCATTTAGAATAACCCTGTACTATATTTAACCTAGACAGTACCTAATTAACTCCGATACGCGTAAACATAACGAACGTCAACTCGCGGAAGTGTCTGAAGTAAAAGAGTACTTACAGTTGAGGTTTTCTTTCTTCTAATCCAAAATGCGGAAGATGAACCATTTGTTGATGAATAATCCACTCGGAACCATTAAACGAAGAATAATCCACCAGGATCCATTTATTTTAATCTGAAGTCTCGTCTAACATGCCCATAACCAGATTGCATGTTTGTTAATTAAAATTTCGTGTGCACAAGAAATTGTTCAACATCCGCAGTGCGGTTATTTTGATTTCAACATTAGTCAAACGTTATTTTCTTTTGCGGCCACAAAATGAGAGGTCCTTTTTGTGGATACACAAACACGCGCCCTCGAAAAGTTTGCATTTAAACTTTTGGCACTTACGGTAATTAGGCGGTTATTTTAGTTTAATTAAAAACAACATTATTCCGCGCTATTTGGTACACGTCAAATAACTACTCATTCTGAATCTGCTCAAAGACTAACTTAAAACTATTAACAATCAGGTAAGGGAAGCGAGTCTCCCTTCTTATCATTTTTTACACAAAGACGTTACAAAAATAATTGCGCTAACATTTTCTTAGAAGTAACAAACAAAACCGACAATTTTTTTTTCGAACGTGGGTATAATCCGTAGGTTATTCTTTAGTCAAATCAAATCTTTATTTAATTGATAACGGCGGCCGACACTGAGCTGTTTTTTCAGGGAACAAACAAAGAAACCTTTGAGATAGTAAAACAAAATGCGACATGAAATGCTTAAATTCGAAGAAATCGAGTGTGAAAATTATTGAAATCGGGATTTCATCAAAACCTAATTGCCTGAACGTGACGATAAGCTATTCTCCACAACAACTGAATTAAAAATATCAAATGACCAAAAACAATATTCCGACAAATATGACCACGAACTACACGTGCATTGCAATGGAAATAGAAATATTTTATAACTATAGTTTAATCCAATTCAAAAGAGGTTTTACAAACCAAAATCATTTGCACGTACAAAAACAAAACAATTTTTCCCCAAAAGAGGTGACAAGAGGCGAATTTACCAATAACTCCACCTTTGGAATATCCTACAAAGGGATAATTCTTTATTAAACCGTACCGGAGGAGTCATTCCCACTTTTTAGGTTATGTTTATGTCGTGTTTTAATACAGAGTCCCACGCCACCACGCGTTACTTTACTGTACTTTTGTGTACACTATAAAAATAATTAACGGCTTGCTTAGTCAAGATTTTTATTTTAACGCTCGTTCTTTTCGCATTTAAGTTTTTAGTATAAGATTCTGGGGTAGTGAAACACTAGATATAAACCTCGATAGAACAATTTTTTCTTAACTTAACTATTTTGTAACCATTTAAATTAAATCGATTTGAAACAAATGTGTCGATCAATTTGTTCTTTTACTTACTATACGTAAACTATCATCATATTTCAATTACTATTACAGCTTAATCTAAACAATAACTTTGACAGGTCTTATCTAATGTATTCAGCCACATTATTCTCAGGAGTAAAACATCACCCTAAAAATAAAACCTTTTAAGTTATATTAAAGATTGTGTATCAACGCATACGAAGGGTTCATTGCTTGTAGAGACCATTATAAGCAACTTGTTCACATGAATAAAGGGAGAAGAACGCACGCTCGCATAAAACCACCATCAAATTGAAGTCATCATAAAAAAAGATGAAATCAAATTTGGCAAATTGAATTTTAGTTCGACGTAGCAGAAACGACTATAAACGCCCCAACCGAAATAATTAATTTATTTTTATAAAAAAATGTGTCGAAGATATTCGAGCCGGAATGGTAATAAATTTCGCTATTAATAATTATTCAAATGGACGCTAATGGTGTACCCTGGTCTAAGTAAAGCTAAAGGTTTACCAAAGGGAAAATTTCGGAATTTGGAAATGACATTTGAGCACGCAATTCGGCAACTAAACAAAACTTTTATAGAAAAAAAATACTGTGCAACTTGCATATTCTATAGCGTTACGTTGATCGTTTTGACACGAACCCGTTGCCTTTCATTTTACAATAGCAATTATTTTTTATTTAGGGGTGGTTTGTAGTCAACTTAATTCACATTGACATTATACACTTAACATATTTCTGAAGATTAAGTAAAACATGACACGAAACTGCGATTAATTGTGACGTACAAATTAACACTTTACTAAGCGCTGCTTAAGTTTTAACATCCACATCAATAAAGATTACTGTCTTAAAATTTGCATCTGAGATGCTTTATTTTCGTGCAATTTTCGCAAAATCGTTTACACGCACTTATCGTTCGCATACGAAGCTGTGCATTCACCATTTGTTTGCTTTGACTGTGAGGGTTTTTTTATAGTTTTTCGCATCGGTGCAGGCGCAATTTATTTATAATTCAGCGCAAAAAGATTGAGTATAGAATTTGCAATTCGTAGAAGTTGCTGATTTTAAGTTTTTTTCTTTATATCCTATTTACTTTAAAAGTCAGGTATAAATTCATTTATGGGTATCGTAGAACCACTTCAAGGGTGTTTCCTTTCCTGTTTCAGTCGCTATTATCATACATTTTCTAGACATTTTTAAGGCAACGATGTTCAATGACCGCACTGGGATTTGATTCAACGACCTCAGCTATGCGATTCTGCGAGTATAAATTTTCATCCTATGCGAAAACCATTTTTCCCTGACACTTCTATCGAATGTTTTAAAAAAAAATACGCATTTTTATAAAAACAAAAAGGTATATACAGAAGGATGTCAAATATTAAAATGATTCGAAAAAAGTTTAGTGGTTTTTCTTTGTTGGATGTCAAGCTTGCTGTTTTGTCTCCTTTTACTTTTCCTGAACATGACATTGACATAGTGAGTTATCCGACGTAAAAAAAAAAATTATCAAGGGTGTCTGTTTCTGTTACAGTTCGCTTTGTAATAGAAAAAGACCCTAATAGATTTGTTGTTGTTAATGCTTCTGTTTCGCGTTGTCCGGCCAACTTTGGCTTTGTAACGCTGAAAAGATTTATATACAAAACGGAAAAACAAAGAACCAATCTATTGTCATCTACAATGTTTAAATTATATAGAATAATAATGAGTTACTACGTTTTCTTTATTAAATTCTCTGTGGTACACTTAAAAGTGCGCGCGCTATAAAAACTTTTTTATTGAAAGTTTGAAACTGTTTCTATCCGGAGGAAGAAAATTTAGAAATAACTAAAATTTTGTCGGCGGTCTTGACGGGGTGCTGTAACGTGATAAGCAGGCAGTGATAAGCAAGTTGTGCTAAATCCTACTAATGGTTTTCTCTCGCTGGACTGCATACTTGAAATTACAAAAGTTTTCAAGCGTTAAGAACTTTTGATTAGACTAGAATATATATTCGGAAGTCTGAACCCGTTCTTTAAGAGTTTAGATTTTCTTTTTCTTATTCGAGAAATTAACGATTGTAATTATGCGCGTTTAGTATTAAATTAAATTAGCATTACACCTACTAGGATTACGTTCTTCGAACTTTTGACTTTAAAATTTATATCTGAAGAGGCGCGTAACATTATTAATTTTTCTTCGCCTCGGGTAATGCATTTCTATTTTCATATGGATGAGTACGACAAGATTTACGATTTTTCTTTCTTTAAAGGACTATGTGGAACGAAACTATGTTTATAATTGCCACCTACTGTAAATCTTTGTCATACATAAAACTAAATTTACTGGACGGACATTAATTGCTAAAAATTAATTATTTCTTTTAATTTATGTTTAACATATTAATAATTATACTTTTAAATCTGGAGAATTTATGATTCGAGTTAATTTTTATTAGATTTTAATAACAACATAAAAAGTTAAGCGAAAGATATATTTGAATCATAATTTCGTCTCAAAATTATATTGACAAGATTTGAGCTTATCCTAGCTTTTTCACAATATGTTTGGGGTCAATAAATGTAATTTTTCTAATTTTGACATATAAAGTGATAAAGTAGATGTTAAAATGATTTACACATGAAAATTAAAAATACGTTCTTTGTTGATTTGTCAAATTAGGAAAAATCTTGTATGTAGCACGTAAAGAAACTTAATTTTTTTGTAACGATGTCAAATTGGCGATGATCAACTCGGCGATGGTAAACTCGACGTTGCCAAATCAGCGACGGAAAGTAACAAATCTGATTTTGTAGAAATGTAGTTACAACAATTCATAATTATAAAATACAATCACATTACAAAGTTTTAATCTATATTGTAATTGTAGGATCGAAGCAACTTAATTCAGTGCGGCCACTTTGACGCCGCCATCTCGATACCGCCGCTTCCACGCGAAATCACTTCGGCTCGAGATCATTTCAACGCGAGTTTATTTCGTACAATAAAAACAAAGCCGTTTAAGACTTATTATTTATATAAGCTTTTTGTCTTAAATTTAGTACTAAATAACCTCTTCATTACTTAACTAACATCCTGTATGTAGTGTGTACTAATACTTTCTTGAACAAATGTATATAACGTTTTTGTATGTCGTGACCGATGTAGAGGATTTTTTCAGAGGCTTTTTTTCATCGGTTCTTTTTCCGGGGGTTTTCTTATCCGCGGTTTTTGATTCCCCGGTTTTTTCTCGGTTTTTTCCCCAATACACTTAAGTTTTACTATACTATATTATCTACTAGCTGTCTCGTCGCGTCGCGCTTCGCTGCCCAAATAAAAGAATTGTAATTGTAATTGTAAAAACATAATTTTCCGAAAGTATGCGCCCTTCACTCTATACATTACTCCTCAGAAACATGCACACCCACTGTGCGACGAAAACAGCTAAAAAAGTGGTAAATTTCGCGATTTTTGCAACTTCCGCGGAAACTGCGAATGCAATTGCGAAAATCAAACGTTCGTGACCTATTCTGGATCGACCTGAAGAAGTGTGTAAAATTTCATTCCAATCGGACTAACGGTTTAGGAGAAGTTCGAGGACAAATAAACAAACACACATTCATTTTTATATACCGGGTCCTGCATTAGTGAGTCGTCCTTTCCCAGCGGCTAGCACTTTGGAGATAGGTAAACAAAGTTTAAACTAAACATACTTGGTTTACAGAGATCTACTTTGTAAAATTATTTTTAACAATACAGGGTGTTCCATTTTTATGGGATTGCAAAAACATGGTTTTTTATAATGGAACACCCTGTATCTTTTAAGATGTTCTGGCGTAGTTTCTCGCCATCTACATTGTGTTTTAATTATTTTATGATTCCCTGTTAGTGTTGCCAACTTATAACTGTTTTTCTGAAAAAAATCCATAAACAGGCTTTACTTTGAAAAACCATAGCGACTTTGTTTTGTAAATTTAATAATCAAATTTTAACAGCGATAACGTCGTCCCAAATGAAGTGCAACATTTTAATAGATAGACATTTAAATTTGGTGTTACAGGGTGTTCGCTAAAAACATACAAATTTTCAAAATTCAAAGGGAAAAACGTCATTTTTTTCAAATGAAATAAAACCTGTTTTATTTCGCTATAAGATATCATTTTTTTTCCTCTTTAATTTTACTAAAGGTATCCTATAGCTGAACCTCATAGTTTTGGAGATATATAGTTAAAAAAACAATTATAACTACATTTTTATGCACCCAAAAGAGGAATGGCGATGATTTAGTGTCAATTTGGGGTTTGGATAACTTAAGGATTTTTATTAATTACTTATGTACCCAACAAAATAATTGAATACATGTAAAAGAAACACAATTGAAGAAGTGACCTTTCCACTCTCTTCAACATTTGAGGTGAAATTCTTGCAAACAAGTTCACTATTTTTTACATATAGTATATCCCTATAAAAAAGTCTAGTTTTGTCAGATCAAGTTATCTAGCCGGTAACCTGGTGGGTCTATTCCTGCCAATTGTGGCATCTACTAGTATGCAATTTATTTACCACAAACTTCTATGGTGTAAAAATATAATACAATAGGTGTTGCGGAACTCATTGTAATTAAAATTGTTTTTCTTTTAACTATTAAATATCTCCAAAACTACGGGTTTAGACATAGGACACCTTCAGTAAAAATCAAAGAGAAGAAAAAAATGCTATCTTCTTAACAAAATAAAACAAATTTTATTTCATTTGAAAAAATGGATTATGACCTTTTGAGTTTTAAGAAATTTGCATTTTTTAGCACACTATCTAAATTTCTAACTATTAAAATATTGACCTTCATAGGGTTTAACGTCGGTGCTAAAATTAGTTTATTAAATTTTCAAAACAAAGTCGCTATGATTTTTTAAAGTGAAGCCTGTTTACGGAAACATTACTAAAAAACAATTATAAGTTGGCAACACTGGCAACACCTTGTAAGATATAGGGTATTCCATAAAAAATCATATTTTTTGGCATCCCGTAGAAATGGGACACCCTGTATCGTTATAAATTATTTTAAGAAGTGATCTTTTAAACCAATTATGTTGAGTATAAACTTTTTTTACTTATCTCCAATGGGCTAGCCGCTAGGAAAGAACGACGTACAAATGCAGGACTCTGTATATAGATTAACGATTAATGCCAAGTTTATTTGAGTATATAACATTTTTCCATATCTTAACCAATGTAGAGGATTTTTCAGGGGCTTTTTTTCCATGGGTTTTTTCCGGGGACTTTCTTATCTGCGGTTTTTTTATATCCCGTCTTTTCATTCTATATCTATATATCTACTAACGATTAATGTCAAATTTATTTGATGATCAGTCTTTCCAAATACATTTTGTTCATTACTTCAAATTTTTATCTAAAGGTGAAGTGACAATCTGACGTTTAACTGCATTAAGTACAATATAAAATATATAGTGTAAAACCGTTGGACATTCTATGTACTAGTATGTCTAACAGCAGTTTCACAACTGACTATATGTTCAGGCAAATGGGCATACGATGCTTCAAGTCAACAAGACCAAAATGACAAAGATAGTAATATCGAAAAAGATGTACCATGCCATTGTAAAAATGACGAAGACGACGTTAACAAACGTGAAAATGTCAGGGAAATTTAAGTATAGCTTCTAATGGTCAGAGAAAGTCTGGGAATTCTGCAGAATTTGTTAAAACTTTAAAAAGTCGAGGAACTCGTGGACTATGGTCAGGGAAATTGTAAAAGTATAAACTTTAGATTTTATTTACAAACAAATCAAGAAGTTTTTAATTTAAAAATCGGTAATTCATAATTCTAGAAAAACAGCCATAAAATTTATTGAATGAAAGTTACATCAAATAGAGATAACTTTACAAAAAAATATCGAAATCGGCATTATGTCAAAGTCAGAGAAAAGTGATTGAAAACCTGGAAAAGTCAGGGAATTTCACTATACAATATTAGTGGACACCCATGTTATAAACTTACATATCATATTTCTTTAATTAATAAACTTATTCTTTTCTATTTAGTTGTGTTCTTAGACACTCCCAAAAGCAGTCAGTCTAGATTCAATTCTACAGCCAAACCAAGTGCAGTTTGTCCAACACATTTTTTGAGTTTTTTGGGAAGTTATAAAAAATAGGTTTTTTATTTGCATAATGGTTGTATTATTTTGTTACATTTTTAGCGAATATTACTTTCTGGGTTAATACACAAAATGTGTAAGAGTTTTTTGCTATTTCTGAAAATTAAAAACAAAATAATGACAAAATTTATATACAACGTCTGCTCCTCATTTGTCTTTCAATTTTACCAACACTTGTGTAAATCATATATCGATCACATGCGTGTTTGCAGTTGTCGACAAAATACAAACACACTGAAAACGTTGTCCGGATTCAACCCAAAGTTCTCTTAGAATGTTGAACAATATAAGATATGTTTCTTCGTTCTTATCGGGTAGGAAACAATTCAATACTGGAAGCAGTGGGCCCTTATCTTCGTCCGTATATTTTCTTGCCAGAATGACAAATAGTTGCCCGAAGTGGCGGACGCAATAAGAAAGTGCGGTCTATAAATGATACTTGCACTCCACGTTGAATGGTATTCTCTAGCAAATATCAATATTCTTGGTTCCACCTCAACTCCTAGAGTAGTATACTGGAATGTTATTTACCTTGCGAGTTTCTGGATTTGCTGGTGCTTTGGACGTCTTTTTACTCTGTGAATAGTGTTCTCCATAAAGTAAAATATAAAACATAAAGGGAAAATTTCTTTTACCGATATTTTCTTAAAAGAATTGGGTTATGATCACCTTATTGATTTTTGCCTTGGTGTAGAGATATCCAACCTAAACTTGTTTGATTGAGCACTCAACAAAAAACTTAAAAATTATTGAAACAAAAATGTATTCCGGGATTGGACCGTGAAAAGGAAACCGTAGTTTCCAACGTTTCACCACCTATCGTAACAAACAAAAGAAAGTTCAAGGTAGACAATTGAAAATCAGGTTTATTTATTTAGTCGTGTGGTACAGTTTAAATATTGTATTGTGATGTAAGTGTTATGTATGGTGCTCCAAAAGATCAGTATAAACCTGTACAATGTGGTGACGAAACCGTGTGCAATTGTAGATTGGTTCGTCTTGGCAAAGCATTTGCTTCAAGGTTTAGGAGAACCATTAAAACCTAAACATGACAACTCTTAATCAACTTGTGACCAAGCCAAATTCTAGACTAATAGAGTTCAGACTAATTAGGGAACTACCTCCGTATATAAAGAAGAGAAAGCGTCACATGTCGTTAACCTCGACGCTTGATGTCCGCAAAAATCGCGAAATCTGAGTACGCTAATGAGAACCCTATAACTAGAAAAAAAATTTCGGGTGGCAAAATCTGAAATCAATCCAAGCGATTTTCTGATAAATCATAGTTTTCTAGCTTATATCTCGAAAAATATCGATTTTGATGAAGAGGAGAAACGATCGCTTTCGCAGGGGTTCCGAGTGAATCGGAATATTTAATTATAGCCAATCAAAGGAATTTAACCCTTTCCGCGATTATGGGGTGGTTCAAGGGGGGCGGGATCCCAAAAACTAAGATTTATATTCAGTAAAGACGACTCGAGAAACCTATGTGGTTTTTCCGTTTGCGTGATTAATTCCCACTTGACCCCTTTTTCAGTACAATTTCTCCGGACTAAATTCCTTCTTAAATGTAATCGTTACGCATTTTCATCTAAAATATTTTCAAAAAGTAGGTTTTTATTTTGAAAATTCTGTTAACATTTTTTGATCGATCAGATTCATTAATTTTGTTATAATGGACTAATCACGGTTGAATTTCCACTACAAATTTCCAAAATATTGTTAGTGGAATTTTCACACCTAGTACAACTCGAATGGTATGAAATTGAGGAAATTTTCTCCTCAAATCACTTGTATTTGAGATCGAAAATTTATAACAATTTTATACCAACTCGTATTACTTATAATAATTTTTTTGCTATAGATAAATAGAACAATAATGAACACAATACCAAATACATAATTTGGAAAGATGTTTTTTTAAACAGAAATTCTTAATTTCATAGTCCACGGACATGTACGAGGATTTATTGATATCTAGTTAGCCTAGACCAGTTCCTTGCATAAACAAAATATTGCGTTACCATAGCAACGAACAATAACTTATTAGAAGTGTCAGTGTAAAGTTTGACGTCAAAAAGTAAACCAGAGTCACGCAATAAATTAAATGAAAAAAGATGTCCACCGAAATTGTGAAAATCGAAAAATTGGAGTATCGAGCCATCATCAAGTACCTGTATTTAAAAGGGTTAAGAGGTAAGCAGATTTACGAAGATATGCTTAATACCCTTGGTGATCAATGTCCTTCGTATGCGACCGTCAAAAATTGGAATGCAAGCTTCAAAAGAGGTAAATTTTTCATTGAAGATGATGACCGATCGGAAAGGCCAGTTTCTGTGTCAGTCCCCGAAAATATCGATGCAGTTCATGACATGATTTTATCAGACCGTCGAATTGGGCTAAAACGGATATCTGAAGCACTGAATATTTCATACGAACGCGTTCATCATATGGTTCACGTCAATTTGGACATGAGAAAAATTGCTGCAAAATGGATCCCCAAATGTTTGAATGTTGACCAAAAGCGTGCAAGGGTAGAAGCATCGCGTTCGATCTGTGCTCGATTTGAAAACGATGTAGACTTCTTAAACCGAATTGTTACTATGGATGAGACTTGGGTACATTTCTACGATCCAGAAACAAAGCAACAATCGATGGAATGGCGACACTCTGGTTCTCCAAGACCTAAGAAGTTTCGTGTCCAAAAATCTGCTGGAAAAGTTCTTGCTTCAGTTTTTGGGATTGCCATGGAGTAATCATGATTGATTTTTGGATAAGGGTAGAACAATAACTGGAGATTACTATTCGACATTACTGACCACTCTACGGGAAAATATTAAAGAGAAAAGACGCGGAAAGCTATCCAAAGGTGTTTTGTTTTTGCAGGACAACGCCCCTGCACACAAATCTCATGTTGCCATGCAAAAATTCGTGATTTAGGGTTTGAATTACTAGAACACCCCCTTATTCACCCGATTTGGCTCCGTCCGACTATCACCTCTTTCCTCAACTGAAAAAAGTTTAAAAGGTCGTACATTTTCTTCCAACAAGGAGGTAATAGAAGCTGTGGAGGTCTGGTTTGCAGAGCAAGAAGAAACATTTTTTTGAAAGGTCTAGAGACGTTGCAAGTTCGATGTAATAAATGTATCCAATTAAGAGGAGAATATGTTGAGTAATAAAATATTTTGACATTGAAATTTTGTTTGGTTCTATAGTAGGCTAAGAATTTTTCAATATATCCTCGTAACCTAAAATACTATATGAATACCATAACTATTCAATTTTAAAATTCATCAATAACTTTTAACCGTGTTAAAGGTCTTGACCTAAAATTTTGATATTTTTTTACGATATATAAATGGAACAAGGAAGTACCAAATAAATGAAGAGCTGGTTTTCTTCATTCAAGAAAATTGTTCGATTTCAAACTTCAGCAATAATGTTTAACTTCATAACTATGGTTAAGTTGGGCATTTTCGTATAGTAGTAAACAAAAATCTCTAATCACACAATAATGAATCTATTCCTATAAAAATAAAAACCGATTAACTATTCTTACTTTCCTAGTACAATACTATATAAGCTTTACATAAACAGAAAGCAGACATCAATAAATTTGCGACTATTTGGGGTTGTATAGATACCTATGCGTTTCTAAACACATAATCTTGTTTAATTGTAATTCATACTTACCGCATATTATTCTCTCTGTCGTTGTTAACGTGGTGTCGGTATTTACACTTGCAGAGCAATGTAAAACTATAAAAGCAGAAGAAAAAATACAAGTTTTCAATTATTTTGGGTATATGCAGATTTGTCCCAAAATCTTTACAATTGTAAAAATCCAATATATGGTGGTCGCGACAAACTCATGGAGTAGTCCCGACGTGTTCACGTGACAATTTTTCGTCTTGAAAAGCCTGATTTGCAATATTGTGTTTTTCTACACTATTCGTGACCGCGATAAGTATATAGCTGAGATAGGGACAGTTATCCTGATGTCAATTAAATCGTTTCCTGATTCCACTAAACCTTTTCGCAAACGATAAAATTAAAATAGCGTTATTATTTTTAATTTTTCCTGCTCGCACCGATAAAAATTTGAAAACATGCAAAACATTTTCATACGGAATTTAATAATTGGTGTTAAACGTTTTATGGTTAATCTCCCGAAAGAGCATACCTTTTAACAAACCAGTTTCTCGGCGTTTTTAAAATTTTAGGAAAATATACCTTTCTTCTTCACCACCGAAGTAAGACATAAAAGTAATAAATGTTAATTAATCCATCTTAAAAGCCCACCGATTAAATTAACAGCGGTGTGAAATTGATTTTGAACATTTCAAAGTCGACTGATATTCACTAATTAAAGTACGCTCGTTTTTTTCGTTCATTATATTTCAATATCTCTAAACGTACATCTAAATCATCGAAGTTTTATAGATTTAGTTTTATTATTATGTCCCATTTTATTGTCGAACATTCCAACACGTTTTCCTAGTCATTCTCCTTAATTTAGTGCGTTTTTGACTGTTTTCGTTGTTGGATGTTAGTTTTTGTACTACTTTTCGATTTAAAGTTTCGATTTTAACGATTAGGAAAAAATGATTAGATGTTTTACTGTCTGGTAAATGTTCGTGACTATTATACTACGAGAAAAGGTTACAGAACTCGCACTTCCCGAGGCGAAAATATTTCACAAACACATAGCTGTTTTATTTCTTGTAATTGTAATTCAATGTTAATTGCCGTCAGGAAATTCATGTACGATATTGAATTCAGCCGACTGAATTAAACAATAACAATCATCGACTCGCACGCAATAAATATTAGTTTCTGTGGCAAAATTTTTCCATTATTATATAATTTCTCTTGTTGAAATGTAATGCACAATATAGATTTTACCAAACTCTGAGTATTTGACGACGAAATGTCAATAACGCAGTCGTAATTTCCTAGTGTTTGATTTGTGTAATTGAGTATTCTGTGTAAATTGTTACGTTTAATTATTATTGATTATGCAGTATTTCCTCAATCGTAATTGTTTGCTTAGCCTTTTTCTTAAACATCGGTGACATTTGTCCGACCAATTATTAAAATTATTAAAACTTCAAGACAGAAAACTCGAGGAATTAGTGATAATTGGAAAAAAAATCTTTTGCAAATTTACAGGCATTAATTGCAATGATCCCTATATATCTCACAAATAAAATTACTTACATTATTTTTTGTAATACATGTTATTTAGTTTTTAAATGTTTACAGAATTTCTTCAAATTAATTTAATTTTAAAAGTACTTTTTAATATTATCACATTTAGGTAACAAAACAGAAACATGCAAAAAGAAAATACTACTATTGGTAACTGTTTAATTTAATTTTAACTCTAATATGAACAGTTCCACTTTTCCTTTAAAAAGTTAAATGTTTTAACTCTAGAATCTTTCATTTTTGTACAAATTACTATTATTAAATTATGAACATAATGAAATTGAAACACACTTTACTCAATAATTAAAATTATGTACATAATTGAAATTAAACAATTTCAATGATGTATATAATAAAAAATTATTTCATTTAAGTCCAACTTAAAGTGAGTTGCAAACAGTATATGTAATTGGAAAAAAAAGTTGGCTACAATGATTTAACATTTAAAGAAAATCCCCATTAATATGTTAAAATATTTAAAAATTCTGAATTTCAATTATGTACATAATAGTAATTCCTGCAAATTGTAATCAAACAAAATAAAATATAAAAAAATAAAATAGGATTAAAAATTAATTACAAATAAAGAGATATTTTAGAAATTATTTCTGATGTAAGTATATAATTTAAATCTGCTTTTACTTTAATCAATAATGTTTCAAAAAATAATATCCAAACATTCTTTTTTGAACTGGTTTTCTTGTTTTTTTTGTAAATTTCGTTTGAATTGAAATTGAAGCAACTAAAATTATTCACATAATGGAAATGCAGGAATTTTTAAACATTTTATTATATTAGTTGATTGCAAACATTTTTTACTTACAAAAATTCTTTACGACTAAATTTGAACTATATTTAAATTTTTCTTATCAAAAAATAGTTGTACTATTGAATTTCAGTTATATACAAATTTTAATTTTAAAATAAAAATAAATTGATTTTCTATTATGTACATAAATTTAATTCTTAACATAAAAATGATGTCATTTAATTTATTATTAGAATCTAGGGAGTTTAGATTTTAAGTGTGTATAACGATGAACCGTAAGAACTTATTGTGTAGAAAACTAAAACTCCCTACAATCTAGTGTTAATATTTATTTAAGATTTAAAATTATGTACATAATTAAAATGAAAAAATAGTGATTTGTATAAAAATGAAAGATTCTAGAGTTAACGTTTAACTTTTAAAGGAAAAGTGGAACGGTGAATATTAGAGTTAAATGAATTTCAACATTTATATTATAATAATTTTTTTTTTCTTATTTAGTAGGTACTGTGCAATTAGTCCAAAAACGAGCTAACCCCAACATCATAAGTTAAAGTTTTCTTCTAATTCCAAATTGTTCTATACAGTCCCCACAGTGTTTGGTAAAAAGTTACATAATTTTAAGCGTCGAATTTTGATGGGAAGGGGGCGAAAGTTCGGTAAATTAGCAGTTTTTATCAGTTTTTCTTAAATATTTCAGAAACTATGCGGTTTATCGCAAAAAGTGTCATTAACAAAAATAACATACATTAAATTGCAAATAAAAACAGTTCTGTGCATTATCTTGTAGTTAGTAAAATTAAATTATACAGAAATAAATAAACAATTAAATAATCAGTAATATTGAACAATCGTATTGTACTCTAAAAGAAGCTAAAAGGCATCACAGAGTGTTAGAAGCGAAAAAATACTGGGAACGAGAACCGCGTTAGTACGCCGGGGTGTTTAGTACAAGTCCGGTCGCCAGCAAGCTGGTCGACGACTGCATCCTGCACGTTCCAAATCTCTTCTCTCAGTAGTAGTATCACAGAACGAATACTTACAGATTCAGAATTGCCACTTACATTTGAAAACATCTTAAATTTGAAAAGCGCATCCGCGATTTCAGCCATGTCTCGACGTACTAAAAAGTTCTGGTCTAGAGTCTGGAGTTACATGAATATCGAACAGGTTTCGATGATAGCCTTGAGTAGCATTGATGGATTGACCGGAGGCAGAGGAATAGCAGCGATAACTATAGCAACTTGGATCAACTCCATGCCAGTTGTTTCTCGGGTTTGTGAAGCTTTAGAAGAATTTACAGGTGTGCGCAGCGTCTCTTCAGAGCAACACGTGGAGCTACGGGAGGCAAGGCAGAAAAGAAATGGCAATCCGTTTTCTAAAACACCTAAGCTCTCTTTCTTTTCGTCAGGGAACGTGTTTGAAGTTATAACACTAGCATTGAAGAATATTGAAAAAATAACATTGAATGAGATACATTTGAAAAGAAAGTTAGCTGTTAAGTCTCTAGCCTCTAGAACGAAGTCTATGACAATTAACACTCTTTTACATCTGATGGTGTGCACAGTAAGGAGGGATGAGAGACTTGAAGAACTATTTCAATTTGAATCCTTTTTCGACGAATCTGGCTTGATGAGAAAGGGAAGTAAATCTTCAACTGTAACTATTTTGATTCCAAATTCAAATAAATTCGTCAATCACCTTAAATTCAGACAAAGTGTCGTATATC
>JALBCR010004232.1:0-58066 GCA_030710515.1 Abscondita cerata
TCAGTGATACTTCGTTAAGTTATTATCAAATATCGACATAGCATTTAAGTCCAAAACAGTTAGACTTAGGTATAGGACATTATACACAAAATGTGTCTAGAATTTTGGGCAAAATTCAAAAATAGAATAATATATAGGGTGTTCCATTTAAAATAAGTTGACATACTTCCGGTATAACCGGAAGTGTCGCAATCTTGAAAATATTTTAGCGGAACTGCCCCTGTCGATGTTAGTATACTACCAAATTTTCAAATTTTTCCCATGTACAGTTTTTCTATAATCTATCGAAGCGTTCCCGGTGGGACGCAGCATGATTTGTCGCAATGCTATCGGCGATTCGAACATCAGTGAATACAACACTCTGGCATGGTTACCAAACCGCTTATTATTGTAACGCGCAAAGACCAAACAATATCGTAATTATCGTTTGACATTTTAATAGATTGGATAACGCTAGCCGCTTCGCCTTCAAGGCCGATTTTAAATAATAAAATTTTTGTACTTTACTTAAAGTTTCGTTAGTATGAATCATTGAATGAAAAACGTCTCCGAAACTCAAGCCAATTCGATGTGAACACCTTTAAATTTCGGTAAGTGCATAGCAAGCAATTTTATTGACGATACTTCATTTGCCAAATTTTACGAAACATTAGACTGTTGAATTGAAGTATTTACTTGGATACTGTTTTCAATTAATAATTTTGCTCTAGCAATGACCGCATAAAAATCATTTTCAAATTGTTCTTATTTTCCTCCGCTTCGGAAGAATCGTATTCTTCAATTTGGGAATTAATTTCATAAAATAAATCTAACGCACTATTAACTCGATCTAATCGCTGCTAATTTGGATTATAGATATTCTATCTAAATTACCCTCCGATTAAAAAATATAATTTTTTCTTCAATGAACTTGTTAAAATCGGTTACACGCTTTTAAGACATTCAAGTTCTTTTTAAATTTGCTAACTTGTCTTCAGACATGATTGCTAATTTGAAAAAGAAAGAAGACTCAAAAATACCGATAAATAACGTATACGATAACCAATAGAAGCAATCAAACTCGCAAAAAATGGTTACTCTGGTATAACGCTGATTTTCGCTGTATCCTCCGAAGGACCAATGTGTTATTTTCTTTACGCTTTGATTTTACGACTTTATTGCAACACAATTTTAACGCAGATTATTTATTCTTCGTAAAACGTTCAAACATGATATGAAAAAATTAAAATTGACGTATGCGCAAACAACATAATAATATAAAATAAAATGTGCTAAAAAACTACGTTGAATACTGGATGTCTTATCGAAATCTGTAATTGGAAGTTGTAGTAGAGCAAAATTAAAAATAATATTATAGTAATGCATATAATATAGACTAAAGCAATGTAGTACAAAATAATAATAATAATAATATGTTAATCAGCAATGTTTGGGTCGATCGCTTTTACCAGGTTAGATACTTTGGGATCAATCTCTTGGTACTCCTCCCTATTCCACCTCGCTTTGAGAGGACAAATTTCTAAGAATAATCTGAAATTTACAATAATAAATTAACCTCGACTAACAGGAATAAAAGAAACAGGTGTGACTGGAAATTCAGAAGATAGTTAGTGACAGAAATATGAAGTGTTATGTTATTGAAGTGTATTATGAGCTTTTTCTCTATTTAATAACATTTTATTATTATTATTAATTAAGGTAATATTTCCAAATAAAGCAATCAACTTTGACAGTATCCTTGAAACTGTTATTCTAATCGTTGAAGCAATAAAACTTAAAAGCAATTTTTGTAGTAAAAAAATATTTAAATTTTTTCGTTTGAATAAAATTTTAATTATTTTCTGGTGATAACTTTCAGAAAAACGGAAATAAATAATTTTAGAACAATTGTAATTTTTGGCCCATATATTTCAAAGTAACAAGTTCTGTTTTTGGTTTAGAACTAATCGCTGTAGTTAGTAAACCGTTCATCCACTACCAGACATTTAAAATTTTAATAATATAATGCTCTTAATTTTATCCCAAACTGCAAATTATTTTACCGAAAAATCACTCTTGAAGTCTTTTAGCTTAATAAATATAGTTCCTTTGAAAGTATATATTACTTCATCGTTATTCTAAAGTTATTCTTTATTGTCCCTAAAACTAGCCTGATTATTATAAAAATCTTTGAATTCAAGTAAATTGTCGAATGGAATTTAAGGAAGACGAATGTTTTCAAAAAGACCGTTTAATGGTTGGGTATAGAAACTATAAAAATTAACCAAAATTGAGAACAGTGAGATTTATCATACTTACTATTGAATTGTTTCAAGCGTTATTTCGATTTGTGGGAGTTAAACAGTGCCAAAAGACGTTATTGCGCAAAAATCATTCTGTAAATGATTGAGCATTAATCCTTAATTTTTGAACTAGTGTGGTCTAGATTCGGGTCTAATGGCGATCCTTGATTGTAATATCTTCCTAACGTTTCACTAACGCGAGTGGTCAGCTTCTTCCGAGATCCCTTCATCTCCGATGTTAATCACGATATTATATACATTTTGGAGCCATGTAAATGTTTTCCTGAAACCATAAAAACATTATATTATATTTCAAATACACAAAAGTTCCTATAAACTTTTTTCTAAAACTAAAAACTGATTTTTTTCAAATGCATATTAATTTAAAAAAGGTCACTTTGTTCTAATAAACTGAGCAGTGTTTAAAAAAAAACGTTTTGAATGGTTTGTTTACACCACCAATTTAGAAAATGATAGTTAATATAATTTACGTAATTTAAAAGCTAACGATTCATTAGGAAAAAAGTTATTCAAATGAATTTATTTGAAAGAATCTATTTTGAGCTCTTGCAACCCCGTTATTTCCAAGTTTTCGAAAAAATGTTTTGGAAATTGACATTATTATCTACCCAAGTTCTTTAGCTATTAAATTTCGAGCACCCTGTACTTATTCAGCATTAAAAATTTTCAAACTCACTCGTTTTTGTAGTTAAAGATTAGGTGCCAGTTTCACAGACGTTATTTTTTTTTTAGTTCTAATTTAAAATTGATAAATAAAACCCAAAAGTGGTCAGATAATTTCAATTTGACTATAGTGACTAAGTTCTGATACCAAATAAAAATTAATTACATATTATTTAATTACTTACCAATATCTGCACCATAGGTATGTTTCACTATCCCTCTCACTATGCCAAACTCTCAACTGACACTAAACTGTTTGTACCGTAAATAGCACTCCAGAATAATAAACTAAATAACATGAGATCAACGAAGAAGCGAAGCAGTAATTTTTTATAACGAAATCGCAGCTTTGTTTAGTCTACTCTATAGGTGACTTGACGAAAAAGTCCGTGGCAGGAATACGATTATCAGTTATCTTTTTATCTCTCAAATGCCGTATTGTATTACTTAAATGCAAAAACATGCATTCACATGCATTATTATTATTACACACGTTTTTTTTTTTATCTTAGTTGTCCAAGTCGGAGTGAATTGCAAACTCATCACCATGTTTTAAATATTGAACACACTTGGTCGTTTTTATTTTTTAATATGCATAGAGTTTGATAGTTCTTTCGTTCTTTACCAAAATCCCAAATTTTACAAGCACAATAATCTACTCTGTATTATTTTTAAATTATAATCGCAACTCTGAATGTACCTAATATGAATAAAGTGTGCGTGGGTGTAACGCAAGTAGGCAATAAACGATTTTTCAATGATGTCGTGGTTTTGTATTCAAGTTTTGATGATGTATGAATTTTGTTGAATTGAATTGCTACACAAGCAATAATAAGTAACGCAAGAGTGAAATGTTTAATGGCTTAAATAACAAATATAAAATATAAAAAAACGGTTAGCGTACAAACAGTACAACGTCACAAACCCGACTAAACGTCGTACAAGACGGATAATTCTTAAACTACAAGGTGCGCAATCTCATGAATCTACTTTATCAACACTTCCACTGTTTGCAAACCTTTAACACATACAATAAAATACAGAAATGAGTATACTTATATAAAAACAATAAAAAAAAACAAAAAGAAACAATTAAATTCGTTTGTCAACCATTTTAACCCGCATAGTCTTTCTTAATTTGTTAACCCTGCATCACTCGCGCCTTATTAAATTACGCGAGCACTCGCGCGTAAGAGTTTCTCTCACACAATGATCATTTCAAGTTTCTGTTTAAAGATGTTGTTTCTTTGCAGAAAATAAAACGAAGTTACTTAAGATATTGTGTAGTTTAATCGTAATACAATCTAAAAAATTGAATTTTGTTAATATACTGAGATACAAATTAATAAAAATAATCAATCACTATTATCGTTTACTCCAGAACACGTTGGACATGTAAATGTCGTATGTTCTGTGCAAATAGCAGCATTGCAGCTAACGCATCGTTTTTTGATTTCCTATTCTTCCTTCTGGGACAAAATTTACAAAAATCCGGAGCATCGACTGTAGTTTCTCTAATCTGAGGTAAATTCAAGTAGTCTTTCAACATGGTACGAATTTTAATTGGCAGAGACCTGATTGAAGAACGTCGAATCAATAGTGGTTTGATCAAAGATTCCCCAGCTTATTTAGATAAATCCTACGTTCTTCAATGATCCCGGTATTACTTTTATACACAATATTGGAGTTTATAGCAGCGACGTCCAAAATTGTAAAAAAAATTCGAAGGGGCCATCGACAACTAAATCTGGCAACAGAATATGTTGATTTCAACTCGTCCACTACGTCAACGCCCCTTTGGTCAAGTTATAGAATGTGATTACTTCAGGTTTTGTAGTTCTCCAGATTGAGGATCTATGTAGTCTCCGGAATGAAATGTAGACAACATCAATACGTTTTTCTGTGGTTTAGGTTTATAAGAAACCAATACGGCATCTCTCTGGAAACCAAACATGCTACTAGGTGTAGGTCTCTTCATATTTATGAATATTTGAGGAATTTCCTCTTGTTTTTCTTAGGGTGCCAACAATAGTTGTTTTCTTAGCTAACAATTCTTTTGCTAACGGCACCGATGTAAAATAATTGTCTGTTGTGATGTTTCTACCTGTATTCATAATGGGATTTGCTATGCGCATTACAACTGCAAATGCAGAGTTGTCAAGATGAAAAGGTCCATCCGGTTGCCTTCCTGCATATATCTCCATATTACAGGTGTAAAAATCCTGGAATCTACCAGGGCATATATTTTGATGCCGTATTTCGCCGGCTTATTTGCTATATATTGACGAAATTTACATCGTCCTCTAAAGCTTTCTAACATCTCGTCCACTGTGCAGTACTCTCCAACTTGGTAGTTCACTTGACATTTAGATACAAATTGCTCAAATATTTCTCGAATGGGAGCTAAATTATCGAATTTCTTTCTATCGTTTCTGTCATTGACATTGTCAAATCGTATTGCTCTTCCTAAAAGATGGAACCTTTCTCTTGACATTGTCAACTTGAAACCAGCAGGTGCAAATATCGAATCACTCCAAAGTTCTTTAGTGTTTACATATTGAGCCTTCCGTACTCCTGCTAAATATAGAAGTCCAATGAAAGCATATATTTCTGTAGTGTCTGTATCTTGGCAATCTCTTTCTCTCGAATAGTTACTTCGTATTTTGGCTAGGTAGATGTTTGTAAATTTCACGATTTGTTCAATAATTTCTTCTGTAATAAACAACCTCCAACATGTTTCCACAGTTTTTGAATTTTTGCAATATTTTTGACTCCAGGAAGATGACTGACAATATTTTTCTAGATGTTCGTACATTAGGTCGGGGAGGATGAGCCATCCAATGTGTTACTTTGTCTTTACCAGTGTAGTGATGTATAGATTTATATACGATATTACCGTCAATCTCATGAACAGAATTTTCAATTTCTGCATCAGATTGTTCGGAATCCGTATAGTGTTCGCTATGTTCACTGGGAGCATCACTTTCGATGTCGTCTCGTCTATTGTCTTCCATAACTTCTTCATCTTGAGGTACTTCTTGTCCTGTCCATGGTATATTAGCTAACATTTCTCCTCTTTCCTTCTCTTTATTTAGAATATTCGCTAATTCTACTAATTTTCGGCCCCTACTCATTGTTTACAATCTAAAAATATCGCTGCTGTAGTACCAAGTGTATCACTCAAAAACTAATTTTCTTACCAATATTATTTATTTCAATCAAATAAATTGTATGCTACGCTAAAACTCGCGTGATGAGAGAAACTCTCACATTGACTTGCAAGGAATTGACAACAAACAGATGTATAATACAAATATGTACTAAATCACGCACGCACTAAAGCATATTGTTAAAGACGGTTACAAAGTCAGCTAGAAGTGGGGGTAACGCCATAGTCGAATAACTCTTTGTAAAATTTTCAAATTCTTAGGGAGCGTGAGAGAAACTCTCATAGCGCGAGTGATGCAGGGTTAAAACGTTCCTTTTGTAACGATTTGGTCATGATGTCCGCAATTTGATCTTCTGTACGAAGATACACTACATCGATGACACCATCTTCATGTTTTTCACATACGAAGTGGTACTTGACATCAATATGTTTTGTGCGCTTGTGATGCGTTGGATGTTGCACTAATTTTATGGCACTTTGGTTGTCTAACATACAATAAGACTGCACCTTCTCTTGCTTCTCCGATGTTTTCAAGAAGTTGTCGTAACCAAACTGCTTCTTTTGTTGCGTTTGCTGCTCCTACATATTCAGTCTCTGCGGTTGATAGAGTTACAGTTTGTTGTCGTTGACTTGACCAAGTAACTGGTCCCCCATTCATCTTGAAAATGTATCCAGATGTCTGGATCGTTTGCGAAATCGGAATCTGTATAACCTATTAAGTCAGAATTTATTCGTTCCATTTTGTATTCAATACCATAGTTGATTGAGCCTTTTAAATATCTAATTATTTGTTTCACAGCATTCCAATGTGATAAATTGTAGTCATTTAAAAATCTACTTACAACTCCAACTGCGAACATAATATCTGGTCTACTCACAATTGCAGTGAATATCAGCGCTCCCACTGCTTCTAGGTATGGGATTCTGTCAATTTCAGTTTTCACTTTATTGGACTCCAATTTCAAACTGGGATCAGCTGAAACATGTACTGATATTGCATCATTTAGTTGAAACCGTTGAATTAATTGTTTAATATAATTTGATTGGTGAATGACGATTGACTTTCTTTCCATGTCTCGATCTATTTGTAAACCTACAAAATAACTTAATTCGCTAATGGTTATTTCAAATTTGTCTCTCAATTTTGTCAGAACCCAATTTAATGTATCTTTATCTTTACTTATTAGTAGCCCATCATCTACAAACAATGCTAACAAAACTTTACAATTACTGAACTGCCCTTTATAAACACACTTGTCCGCTTTACACTGCACAAAACCAATTGTTTTCAAAAATTATTGAATGTTTTATTCCAGCAGTTAGGTGCCTGCTTAAGTCCAAAAGTGACTTCTTTAGTTTGCAAACTAAATGTGTCTTTATATTAGCTCCCGTTGGGGCAGACATGTATACTTCTTCCTGCATTTTCCCATTTAGGAATGCGGTTTGAATATCAAATTGCACTATATCATAATTGTTCTGAGTTGCTACGGCTAATAATACTCTTATCGAGTCATATCTAATGGTGGGTGAAAAGTTTCATTGTAATCAATTCCTTGTATTTGAGCGAAGCCCTTTGCACACAATCTTGATTTATATCTGGTATTGTTTCTATTTGAGTCACGTTTAACTTTAAATACCCATTTGCAGTCGATTACATTTTTGATCTTCCGATTTCGGTACTAGTTTCCATGTTTGGTTCTTGTTGAGAGCTTCTAATTCTTCCTCAATCGGCTCCTTCCATTTTTCTTCATATGTTGTTAGTACGTCCACTTCATCAAAGATTGCATGAAAGTTAAGTTCATAGTCATCATACCTTTTCGGTTGTTGAATTATTTCACGTTGTCTGAGTTGATATGTACTAATAGGCGTTTCTACCTCTTCTACTCCTTGTTGCTCAACATTATTTTGCATATCCTCTTCATTTAAATCTAATTCAATTCTTAATGTATTATTTTTATGAATAACTGATTTGACATTTTCTTCAAACACTACATCTCTAGAAACGGTAATTTTTCTTGTGTTGGTATCAAACAGCCGGTAATTTGTTGAATTACCATCATAACCAACAAATACATATTTTTACTTTTGCATTCAACTTTGTCCTCTTCTGATTGGGTACGTGGGCATATGCTGTGCAACCAAATTTTTAAGGTGGCTTAAAATAGGAGCTTTGCCTGTCCAAATTTCATAGGGTGTAATTTTCGTATTCTTGCTGTTTGTGGTTCGATTCAATACATATACGGCAGTGTTTACTGCTTCGGCCCACAGGTCCTTAGATAAATCTCTATCGTACAACATTGAGCGGGCACTTTCCATTATTGTACGCATTTCACGTTCTGCTTTACCATTCTGTTCTGGTGTGTATGGAGCTGTCTTTTCTAATTGAATTCCATTTTGATACATAAAATCACGAAAGTCTTTGTTTATAAATTCTGTACCATTATCCACATGTAGGATTTTAACAGACCAATTAAATTTGTTTTTACATAAACTCACAAACATTTTAAATGAATCCAAAACGTCCACTTTATGTTTTATAAATGAGGTTACACGATAACTGGAGGAATCGTCTTTGAATAAAACAAAGTAATTAGCACCGCCAATTGAAGTTACAGACATTGGACCACACAGATCACTATAAATTACTTCCCCTGGTTCGGTATTATGTTTTACTTCTCCAAATTTTAGCTTGTGCTGTTTTCCATATAAGCACGATTCACAAAAAAGGTTATTTGTTTGATTGATTTTAATGTTTGTGATTTGATCCGTTGACACTAAGTTCATTACACTTTTATGTTCACATGTCCAAGTCTTTGTGCCATAAAGACAACTGGTCTACTTTTTCTGCAACATAAGATTCTTCTGCACAAATCGTTTTAAATTTAAGGTGATATAAATTATTTAAACCTCGCTGAGCATATGCAACCAACTGATCGTTGTCGTACACATATGCATGTTCACCTTCTTTTACGATCTTCATACCCTTTTTGGCTACTACGCCTTCGGAAAACAAGTTTCTACGTAGGTCAGGAACATACAAGACATCAGTAATAATTGAATTAACCCATTCTCCATTAATATACTTAAGTATATCTATTGTACCTTTTCCTTTTACTTGGAGATTATTACTATTTCCCAGCGATACACTAAATTCATTGTTGCATTCTTCTAATGAACTAAAATATTCATGACGGTATGTCATGTGTGCTGATGCTCCACTGTCCATTATCCAAACATCATTAGTAGCAGGCGAAGGTTGTGTCTCTAAAGTAAATGCAGAAAAGTTTCCTTCAGTTTTAGGTGGTTCGGACTTCCTTTGCATTTTCCTATTTGGAGCACGACAGTTGCTTGCATAATGACCTTTCCTTCTACAGTTATAACAATAGACGTTGAATTTCTTTATTCTTCCACCTCTTGCACTATTTTGGATTTGACTTACAAAAGCAAATTCATTTTCCTCTGTCACCGATAAACTGGTTTCTTCATCAAGTAAAGATCGTTTGTTTGCCCTCCTCGACGGACAGCCAGGCTTGTCTTACATTCCTGTACTTCAGGGGTAATGTGCTTAATATTTTCGTCATTACAGCTGTGTCACTAACACTATCACCAGAATCCTTTATCTGTTTTGCTAAATTTTCTACTTTTGCTACATATTGTGCTATACCATCTTTGGCATCCATTTTGTATTGATGAAATCTTTCTTGCACCATCATCTCATTTGTTTCCGTTTTCTGTGCATAGATACTGTCCAACTTGTCTAAAATTTCTTTTGCTCTTGAGCAGTTTTCAATTAACGTTATCTGAGCAAGCTCCATTGACGAAGTTAAAACAAACATGGCGATGGCATCCTGTTTATCCCATGTTTCCAATTGACTTGCTTGAGTGGGTTTCTCTTTATTACCACTTGCAACTTCGTACACACCTTTGGCACGAAGGGCACATTTTAGTTGAAATTTCCACTGAGGATAATTTTTGCCATTAAATTTGTTTATTATACTAATATCGATTTTGTCAGCCATTTTGAACACGTTTTTTCAATTCGACTATTGAAAATAATTTAATCTTAATCACTTACGTTGTCTGGGCCAATGACCTGTTGAATTGGAATTGCTACACAAGCAATAATAAGTAACGCAGGAGTGAAATGTTTAATGGCTTAAATAACGAATATTAAATATAAAAAAATGGTTAGCGTACACACAGTACAACGTCACAAACCCGACTAAACGTCGTACAACAAGACGGATAATTCTTAAACTACAAGGTGCGCAATCTCATGAATCTACTTTATCAACAAATTTAATCAACACAAAATTCTTTGAAATAATAAACGGCTGTATTGAACAAAATTAGTGATGTAATTTCTTTTTAAAAATATTTCTATGATTGAATGCATTTCGTTTCAATTGGAAGTTTATTGATTTATTGCACTTCTCAAAGTTTAGTTTTTTTTCAGAATCTAAATGACATTCGATATTGATTATTTATAATCAATGACTACAATTTATCACTTTATGGTATATAAAACATAAAATGGTAGTGAAATTGGAATTATGAAAATACACATGCCTAAATGAGTGAAACCAAATTTAGGAGACTAACTTTGTTAGAGTCTCCGTGTTTGTTGTTATTATCACTAGTACAATCAATGCTAGTTTAAAAATACCAAAAGATTCACTTGCTATGATAAAAAAAAATTAAATAAATTATACAGCTTACTTGAAAATTTCTGTTCGATCGACTTTGGCAAAAAACCAAAATACTTTTAAGAAACTGAGTTAAAAAATTTTGCTGGTGATTTAAAAAAATTCTTTACTTGTACCGTTGATTGAAATATCTTGTACACAATATTTAAAATAAGGTGGCGTATATACGTCTAAAATTCGTGAAATTGCAATGCATTATGTAATTTTCAAGTATGAGTTGTAAAGGTACTAAAATATTTACAAATTCTCAATGACATCATGGTACTTTTAGTTCCGATATTTTTTTTGTAACTTTATAAAAATGGTAGTAAATCGAATTACAAACTAAGTTAGTAAATTTTAAAATCTTCTTATTGGAAATTGAATAACCGTTCGGTATAAGTACAATACGTGTAAGGTTATTACATAGACGTTGTAAAATTACAACTCATTCTACTAAGTTTCTTTAGATGTCTTGGAGTATTACTCGAATTGTATTATAGTTTGTATTGGCATACACTAATTTGTATTTTCGCTCATATGTAGTTTTGTAAAACAATAGTAATTTTACAAAAAAATTTTAACACTGGCACATGAGTTTCGGAATACTACTTCTTACATGTACATACTACATCTATCAAAGAGGGTTTCCAATACAAAAAACATACACAAAATCCAGATTTTGCCTTAAAATTTTATTGCTTGGAAAAACATTATCAGCAACTCCGAAAACAAGTTTTAGCCACTCCATGTTATTGCTCCAAAAATGTCATTTTTAAATTTAGAGATTTTATAGCTAGGAGCATCTATACAGGCTACTATAGGTCTCAGCGGGTTTCCCGGTTTATGAATTTTAATAAGGCCGTAAAATATATGTGCACCAGCTGTGAATGTCGTTACCTGTTTGTATTTGTTATAATCTATATGTCCTTTTTCGTATAAATTAGTAGCTATTCCATTGTTTTTATTTTAAAAAGAAATGGTGGGATCTGAGTTGTTGCAATTTTTCACGCAAAAGCGGTCTTTATCATTGGCGATAGCTGATATACATGTATTAATGTCGTTCGTGTTAATAAGTCGTGTTTGTGTTTTATAAGTTTTATATACAATTTTGTCAGGTTTTTTAAACATTTTTTAAATTTTGAAAATTGACGTAATCATCAATTTTTGATGGTTACAAAAGTTCATTAAATTGACGTCTAACTCATACTTGTGAAATTGTTTTAAATTTTAAATTCAATAATCTAGTCATCTGTTTAATTATCTTGTCATCTAGTTACCCAATTGTTTGGTCCATTTTTGTTCTTTTTAATGTGGTGAATTTGCACTTATTTCGTTCTACTATGTTCATTTAAGTGATACCGTTTTCTTAATGTCGTTCATGTATTAATTAATTATTCATGTATTTTCTAATTGTTTGTTGTTTTTCTTAATAAATTACAGCCTTAAAAAAGCCTTCACAATGAGGGGCGAAACTTCGAAAACACAGCTTTTAAGCTGTTTGTCCTTATACCTCCAAAAAAGGGGCCTTAAAAGACAATTTTTATTTTAGTAAAAAAAGTTTGGATTACCATTCTTTTAAGACTCCCTGTATAACAATTAATATTTTATATGTGGTCCAGAGTTGTGTACAACACCACAAAACGTTTTTGATATGTTTAACAGTACCTAAACACACTAATATCTTTAGATAGTTGGAACGCCCTATGTTGGTTTAGATGAGAGGTTCTGTTCTTACAAATGACGTACTTTTACATTCTATCATTGTAACATTAAAAAATAGAATTCTTTTCATTTTCATAACAAAATTGTTTTCAATTACGTAAACAAAAAATCGATTTTATGTTAATGGAACTGCAGAAATCTTTAGGTGATATAATATTGAAAATTTAAAAACTTTCACAAAATATCTCCGGCATATCATGATTATCATGACGAGAAAACCAATGCGCATTGAAATAAAATTTGTTCAACTACAGTCTACATACGTGTGATTGGTACTCAAGAATCGGCCATTCTTTTGCGTCTTTGGGACCGAACTGTCTTCTAATTGCAGCATACCGTAACGCAATTGTTAAAGCGTGTATTTGAAACATACAGGCACCTATAATAATGCCAAGGCGTCCATGCAACAAGACCTTAAAATTGTTAGCGTATTGTTCGTTGATATTCTCAACCTTTAACACGTATTTTCCATCATCTGTTACATCTCCTAACTTATTTAATAAAGACATTTTAGGTACGCGATAATGATTAAACATAATGAATCTAAAAAAATTAATATTCACGTTGCTCAGTACTAGATTAATTGAGCTTGCCCATTATCAACTCTAGCAACCAATCTTTTTCTCCCATATCAGCAATGATTACACCAGGAAACGGTATTAAAGTTTTTGGATTTCGTATCGGTACGACAAAACCATGCAGACCACGTCTTTTTTATCGGGCGTAATTAATTGAGCGTAAACAATTACGTGTGTTGCAAATTTTCCTAAAAACATCAGCAATTCTCTTGTTCAATTTTAGTTTAATGGCACCTTACCTAAATTCGCAATCCAACATTTTCCAGCCTGAAAATTGGGACTGTGTATAATAAACTCCTTAGCATCTTTGTCATAAGTTGCTAAAGTTTGCATTCTTTTAGTGTCACTTCCATGTCCGATCTCTGTTAAACAAAACGCACCTGAAATCTAACGCCCACCGAATTATAAAAGCTGTGATTCTTACATTAGTGGTACCTTCATATCCAAGACATCTTGGTAAAGAGGTAAATGTTGTTCAGTTCTAAGTTAAGAAGAGAATTTGGAAACATAGAATGCAAACTCCGTTTTGTACAGCAATACATTTGTCCACCTGATCAATCGTTTTTATCCAAGCAATTGGAAAACCAGGGTTCAAATTTTTATCTTTAAACTTTAATTTAATCATGTGCGCAGCATACGCTCTCTTAATTGCTAAACGTTTCTGTTCTTCGACGGTCATGTAGGTTTCATCGATGCCATGCAAAATTTGACTATTTTTAATATCTTCTTTCAATTCATTCTGCCTTCAAACGTTTTTAACGCAGTTAAAACTTAACTAACACATACCTGCAGCGTTAGAGATTCTTCTGAAAACAAGAATTTCTTAAGTTCTTCAGAGTTAAATGAACTAAGTTTTCGGTAATCATCTAATGTGGTATCGTATGGAACATGAAAATAAGACATCTTCACCTTAAAATCATAAACTTTGATTAATAAAACTCAGTTATATGTTGTTTGGCCATTACTTACTGCTTGCGTTGTTTGCGTTTCTATTCGATAGTATTTTCAATACAGAATAGAAAATGTTTAGATCAACATCAGGTTTAGATAAGTTGTGTACAAAGTACATTGTTGACAAGTCAATTACGTTCGTATCTATATTTATTTACAAGAGATAAATTTAAAAATTAAAATATACGAGGCATGTTTTAAAAGTAAGTATCAACATTAATGGTCAATAATTGTGTAAGGATGTGAGAAAGTATTTTTAGGTTTAAACGTATAGCCCGCTAAAATAACGAAAGAACGTGTAAAAGTAGAAGGGTAGAACAGTTTTTCTTGTTTGATTAAACACTCTTTGTGTATTTAAAACTGTTTTTTTGTCTTTGCAATTTCTTAGTGTTGTGAGTTTCTAAGAAGTTATTTCTAAGGAAATTTCTTTTTAAAGATTTACCCCTTTAAGTAATTTGTATAATTGAGGTATTGGCTTGATTATATTAGGCAACAGGGAATTAATTGACAATTAGTTATTTTGGGCAGGGGGGGGGGAATTTTGCACTGTTATACGTATACCATCTAGTTTTACATTCTAATTAAATATATCACATTTTACTATGTCGTAAGATACATTTACAAGTTCTCTATACCGCGCAAAGGTACGTTGATAAATTCACAGGTGCGTTTATATACAGGGTGATTTATAACTATTGGGACATAGGTTAAGAGGGGGTTATTTAGGCTAAATATGACCTAGGACCCAATATGCCTTAATAAAATATTGCCGTGGAAAAAGATACAGAGCGTTAAATTAATTTTTTTTCATTTTTGTTAATAATTTTACTGTAAATTTATCAATTCTTATCAAAATTGAAAGAGAGGCATAACTGTAGACCAAGAACATTATTTATGTAGTATTTTACAATTTGTTGTAAGGGGCGCACGTGAATGATTCCTGATGATGAAATCGACTGGTAACTTTTTTGAAAAACTTTTTAGCGATTTAATTAGAGAATACGACGTAAACATCATTTCTACACAATATTGGTACTCTTGTTTAAATACGATAATTTCATCTGTTTGCGAGAAAAAGCGCAGTTAAACAATTCGTAGTGTCAGAAGGGATTTCAAATATTACTTCATTTATTAAGGGTACGTTTTGGACTGTCAGATAATTATATGTTTTTCTGTAGATTTTGATAAATTGATAAATTTACAGTAAAATTATTAACAAAAAATAAAGAAAAAACATTTTTTTGTCTAACGCCTTGTATCTTTTTCCACAGCAATATTTTATTAAGGCATGTTGTGTCTTACGGTCATATTTTGGTCTAAAATAACCCGCCCTTGGCCTATGTCCCAATAGTTATAAATCACCCTGTATAGAAGGCGACAAGAATCATAAACGACATGCATAAAAATTAACCTTAGCAACGTATATATTGGTTAGTTTTCGGTATTCGGACGTTATGGGCAGATGTGACAGCTTTCATATCCAAATCCAATATTTATTATCCAATGAAGAAAGAAGAGAACTAAAATGGACTCCGTTGATAACAGTTTAAATTCCTACACTAATTATAATACCAGACCCAACCTCGTTATTTAATAATTTTCAGTTTATTATCCATGCCAGCATAACCATAATTAATCCATTAGTTAATGGGTCGATAGGACAAAACAGAGTGCATATGAAGAAACCAGCAGGTACTCAAATAAAGGAAAAGAAAATGTCTGCAATTGATAGAAAGCGTGATAGCAAATATTTCATTAAAACAAAAGGACGTAAAAAGGTACTTACACATGAACAATAGGCGAAAAAAAGTATCCCCTAGTTTAATGGGATGATTTTACTTCAATTTATATTATAGAGCACATGTCTAATTCTTTATTTCTTAGACAAAATTTTCCATGTACACCTTTCACAACGGTCAGCAAATAGGAAATGAAGGTATGTCTTCCGCGACGGGCTGATAAGGAAATTTTCCAAAAAAATTAAGAAATTGGCAATCTCAAATAACTAAAATCCCCAGAAAATTTTACAACACAAAAATTCGTCTTTTACTTTATAAATCAATTTTATTTCCGAATTTTTGATTTATTTGCGAAATAATACCGTCACAATTTAATCAATCAATTATACTTTTACATGTTAGATTATGATTACTGTTGTAACGGTCGAAACTCAAACTTTTTGTTGAAAGAAATCTGTATCAATCAGTGTCTGAATGTTGAATAATCTCGTCGATGCCTGACTATTCCCCGAATCCGACTTACCCTTGCTCTCTTCACATTGTAACCTTATTACCACTACCTTCAAAACATTTTGTCTTTTTCTTAATCACTTGTTTTCTTTCTAATACACACGAATTGCTCGTTTTAACATAACTTGATAATTTTGAAACGTGTGCATCGTTCATTTTTCATAATATTAAGATGTTGTTGGAAAGAAGTGTAAAGAAAGGTAGGAGCAACAAACAAGAACCAAGAGAGGAGGTAGAAAGGAAAAAAGGAAGAAGCAAAATTAAGGGGAATAGTACAAAAGATAAAGACACACAAATCCAAGAAAGAAGAATAAGGATAAGAAAAGGAAAGTAAAACTGGAGATACAGAGATAATAACCGAGGGTGTGCCAATGTATATAGTGGAGGAGAGAACATAAAAAGAAAAGAGAAAGATGGCTAGGTTCCGCTGTGGAAATGAAAAAAATAAAAATAAATATTGGTTGGAGGATGGGAATAGGTTGTGTAGATTATGTGGGGAGGGATGGGATAACCTAAAACACATGATGAAGGATGTGCAGAGCTACAGGGAAGAAGAAAGTAGGTGAAAAAAAAAGAAGGTTGTGAGGGACTAGAGTGGATAAAAGAGTGATAGAGAAAAGAGGGAAAACTAAAGGAATAGAAGAAACAAAGAAGGAAAAATAGCATGTAATTTATTTAATTATGATGTATTTACATACGGTGGAGGAAAATAGGGAAATGTTTTTGTTATTTTAAAAGACAAATAAAGCACATAGTAGTAGTAGTAGTAGTAGTAGTAGTAGTAGACTTGATGATGTCATCAGTGAAGCGTTAGTGACGTCAGATGACGTAAAATTCGTTAAGTCAAAAACATTTTTGTATTTAATCTTTTATTGAGTTGAGCGCACTTTATTTAACTATCGACGAAATTGTAATTCGTAGTTTAATAATTTAATCGATGGATTTTGCTTTTGATTTTTGGTTATGATTACTCGTTTTAAAGGTCGAAACTCAAACTTTTCGTTGAGATAAAATTGTATTAATTAGTGCCTGAATGTTGAATAATCCCGTCAATGGCAGAATATTACCCCTTACTCCTTGCTGTCTACGTTGTCCCTTACTACCACTACCTTCAAAACATTTTGTCTTTTTTCTTAATCACTCGTTTTCTTTCTAATACACACGAATTGTTCATTTTAACACAACTTTTAACCTTGATAATTTTAAAAAGGGTGCATAGCTAGACGAGTGCGAAGCGTAGCGTAGCACGAGTGGTTCTAAACATGAACACAGTATCAATAAAAAAAATAAATGAGACAGTGTTTTAAAACAAAACTTAACGCTAATAATGATATTTTCCTAGAGCACTGCATGCAAGATATTACCCTTAAGTTGTTTAGTAAAGGAGAGGGCTTCCGACGTAGAGTCGTTTATCCGAGGCCTGGCGCGTAGTACGTGATATAGAAACTCTGATGTTCTACCTAGCCACCTTCGGAGGGCAGCTTCCTTAAACCTTGGGTTGTCGTAAATCCGCTTTTTAGTAAAACAGCTGTTGCACAACCACCGCAGACGTAGTGATATATTTCTGAGGGTTTAGCTACATATCTCTAGCTGTCAAGAAAGCTCAAGGTGGTATCCAGTAGGTTGAGGATTTTGACATCTTGATCCCACAATAAAAGTAGGTCTTCGGCAAAAGTCCCACCCGATGTATGGTGGTTATAGTACCACCCGTTCCAGACTGATTCAAACGCGCGAGTAACTCGTCCAGTACGAAGTTAAAAAGCAGGGGTCTAAACACCACTATTCCCGTCTTGTGTATGCCAACCTGGATGATTGTATGGCAGTCCTTTTCTATTAATTAGTAAATAAGAAAGAACAAAACCTCATCATAACACGAAGAATTGCAGCGTAAAAGACCAAATCAAAACGTTTAGTAACATTAAGAAAAAACACATCATATGCTTTCCCTTGAAACTTTCGGGATCTGATGTAATGATCCAAGATGGTTACATTGACCAGAGTACCAACTCCGTCAGTGAGTCTATGATGTTTAATCTTACCTCTAATTCTGCCCCCAAGAATTCAATCCAGAAGCTTCTGCAAAACTCAGGCAAATGTAATCGTATGCCAGTTAGAACGCAAGGTTTTCCAAGACGTCGGTACTCGGTGTCAAAAGAAAACAACATTAAACAGAACTACCAGGTATAAAATGGGGCACTTTTTAACTTGTGGATTGGTGATTCCATCCAGACCTGAAGCCTATAGCTTCAACCCTACATGGCTGCGTCGATTTCTGCAAAGATGGTAGGGCCGAAAGCGTCAACTGGTTCTACACTTCACCATACTGTACAGGTTTGTACTGATCTTCTGGGGCACCATTTATAACACTTACATCACAATACAATATTTAAAATGTACCATACGATTAAATAAATGAATAACTTAGAAAAGATCAAATAAATCCAAAAGAGGCAAAAATCCTCAGTAAATGTTATTATAGAAAACTTCCACTCTATCCACTTCTGCCTGCACGCCTGAGATAGTATAGACGTAGTTGCAACAGTTTTGCTATCCAGAGTTTCCTGTGGTTTTGCGAACAACATAATTTTTGGTTTTAGATACCACAAAGCCAATGGTAGAGACTATCGGAGTGTTTATTGTCAAATTGTAAACCAAGGTCTATTAAGGCTTTGGATTTAGCGTCTATATCTTTGTGCCAGAAAAGTTGCACGAAGTGAAAAAACAAACCACTATCAAGAGTTGGCCCTCAAATTTAACCAAATTGAAACTCGTCCACACCGGTCGTGTCTGAAAAAGGGACCGATGGTGCGGACACCGGGTTCGAATATGATGTAGAACGGTAATAAGTTGCTCAAGACACAATTTACAGGAGAGTGGTCGTCACGGTGAAGCCTCAAGACGGCTTCGCAATCAGGGTTTGGAGACTTAAAAACTGCTCCGCTGCCGTTTAAAGGTGTGGACATCCTGAATGTTGGGGGCCTAATAAGCGATAAATTATATTTAGGTCGTATGGGCGGAGGCAGTGAAGTAGGAAAAAAAAACACGATTTTTTCCGATGACTCAGTCGAATCCAGTTAATGTGACCTTTTTCTCGGCCACTTTGGTAGTCGAAATGCTCTGGCTTAAAACAGTTTGCAAACAACGGTGATATAAGTTCTTCAAGGGTCATATGGGGTATCAATGGTGTCTAAGAGTAAAATAGCAGATATTATGGAAACTGGAGTACCTGGTCAAACCACTATGCTTAAAAAGGCATTAGCATTTAAACTTAAACTATCGGGAGGAGGATTTGTGATGATTTACAAAGGGTGCCCATCGTCTTTGCTTTCCATTTCCTTCGCGCGCGTGTTAGAATTTGCTTATACTTTGGTTTTTTCCTTTAGTACCTAACTTGATGCTTAGCCAAGTTGGTGGCTGCTTTCATCTCCTTAAAGGAATTAATAAGTTTTTTACACCTGGTCTCAATGTCGGCGAATTTTATAGACGTTAATGCATCCGAAAGGAGGACTTTAGATTCAAGTTCCGCCCGGTACAACTCTGCTTGAACCCGGCGTCGGTGTTGGAGAACAGACACAAAACTAGTAAATGACAAAATTGACTCGTACCACCATTCCTAAGACCGCAGCCTTTTTGATGCCTTCCTGAGAAACATTTTAGATCATACTAACGATCGCAGCGGTCGAACTGGTACGCGTTTGATGGATATTAGTATTGTCGGGTATATGATTACATTGACACGCGACGTGACCGGCATTTATATGTGAATTGCGAGCCCAGGTTCGGGACACTGTGTCCGGTTTTGAAAACAATAGACTGTTGGACTTCCTGATGGCTCCAGTCGAAACTGAGGGATCAGATGTTGGGCAGATAGCCAAAATGTTCCATAACATCCCGAGGAGGAAGAACCTGTTTCCATTCCTCGCAAAGGCCTATTATAGTACTTGCTACCATGAAAGACTTAGGATGCATGGGGTGGTAACGAATGAATTCTTAGTCCGTTACTCCTCGGTTTACTTTGCTTGCTTAAATCTCTTCATGTTGACTTTCAGAGCACACAGCAAAAATCACATTGTGTCAACATCCTCTCCGGTTTTGTCATTTAATTAGTGACGCCCATGAAAGGATTAACCAGATTACCAATCTGTCCCTACATATTATCTAGCAAAACCACAGCCAAGCGAACGAGTTTGGAAAATCTTTTAGTCCTTTAATAATGTTGTTCTTAATTTAATTATGAACAACTTTTCTTTAAATACATTATTGTTGTAAAAACACGTTTTTTAAGAATACGTTTTAAATATTCTTAATTTTGCCATTCAATTAATTTATATCAATATACAGTTTTATACAAATATTCTAAAATCAGCAAATCAATGATCTTTGCTCTTAGTCCGTGCTTATTTAAAAACTAATGTAGCCTAAATATCATTATCAAACTATGTACTTTGTAGCAAAAAAATGAAAATATATTATTATATTTTATTTTTCGCAATGGCTAGTATTTCGAGTAATTTAGCTTCGCTTGTTGTTATTGTTTTTTTATGACTGAGTTTTAATAATATAAGAAGGATCTCTTGCCTTAATTTCTCGAGGAATGTGCCATTTATAATTACTGAAAGAAGGTGTTTTTTTAAATTGTACCAATTGTTGCAACATCTCCTTGTTTTAGAGGTTTGTACCTTTCTGAGTGGATATCATTATCGCAATATACAACGTGCGGGAATTAGTGCGTCAAAGTCCGATATGTCAAAGTTATTAAAGAAGATAATAAAAAAATATTATTTATAAAATTATACGCAAATCCAAACATCACATTATAAAATTATTTTTGAATTTACAGGATGTTGCAGATTACCAGGTTGAACCGAACATACCTACTTTTTTTAAATAAGACACTTTAAATATTATTTCACATTTAGATTAAGCTTATTTTCCCATACTTCCAATATAAGGTTTTATTACATTATACAGAGTATTTCAAAAGTTATAGTCAATTGCATACGAAAATTATTCTCTTTTCAACGTCCTGTATACCCCAGACAGAACAGTTCAAACAATAATTCTTTCCATGCATAACTTTTTCACATTGATACAGTGTTACGTAAAAGTGGTATTTTTTTATTATTGTACCAATACTATAATTTTTGTAAATAACTTTTTTGGTATCACCTTTCGTAACGGATATATCATACTTCGACCCTCTAATACCGCACTCATATAATACCGTCACAATAACTTCTACCAGTTATATTCGGTTCACCCTCAATGTGATAATAATAATTGTGAATCATTTCAAACTAAATGTATTAATTGACTAACATGTATTTTGCAATTTTTTCCAACAAAGACACTAACTGAAAAATGGACCTTGTCCTTACAAAGTCATCAGGGCTTGCAAAAAGGTAAGAATGATTTATGTGCACCAAAACTTTGCCCACCAAATTTTGACGCGGTTAAATAATTTTTGTATAACTCGCACCAAGCAACCTTGTCATGTTGACCCAGCGTATTTTCTTCAATACATTTCTGTTGATGTACCGAATCTGCCTTTGGGGCCAAATTTTTGTAAACAAAAACATCACAACTTGATCTTATCTCATCTTCAGTAATATCCTGTTCTGCAGCTTCCGGCATAATAGATATCAGTTCCTAAAAGCAAGCATCCCCTTTTTTTTGGATTGTGTTTGGAGTCTGTAACCCTCTTTCAGTGTACTCTTTCCTGGAGAAAAATATGTACGTGGATGTAACACACCACGGAGATGTGCTCCTTGAACTCGAATTAAGTCAATTTGACATTTACTAAACATATGATTTGGCGTAAAGGCAATGACCATTTGACACCAAATTTTTTTGATTATCTTATCCAAAACTTGCATTCTACAAATCGTTCAGTTTCTCATTCAAAAATTATTCCAGTACCACATCCTATGAACGTTTTACACCCAGAAAAGGTTGATCAGAGTTGTCTAATTCTGACAACTTCAGCTAATAAATCAATTAAAATTAAATGAGCTAATTTAACATCTCAATTTATCAAAAACTTAAACAGAAATATTGCGATCAAGACTACAAGGATGGAATGAATTAGTTCAGATACGCTTACGTCGAAATCGATATAATTATCACAAAATTTTTCACTGATGTAGATCTTTCATTTGCACTTATGTTAATAAATTAATGATAGCGTTAGGTTCCTGCAAACACAAACCATAAAATGACGTCTTTTTGTAGATGCATCAAAATGAAGTTGCATAGTTGGTTCTTCAATTATTTATTACCAACTAAGCATTGAAATAAAAACAATCTAAAATCGACTGCTGTAATTTTGCAAGAAATTATGTAATATCAAACAAACACCGGAAATCACTTGACAGCTGTTTACTATTTATGGGACCCTTCAGGAGTGAGAGAACTCGAGTGTACGTTCTCAATTGTAGTATTTTTTCTTCAAGTACATGTGACCATGATTTCCAAGCATATTTCCACAAAAATAATCTCTTATTAAATTATGCAGCAATAAACTGCAGAAAACTTTCCTCGAGAGTTGCTAATTGGTAATAACACAAATGTGAAGTAAGTTGTTGCAATTAAAAAATAGAAACATCCTTCTAGTAAAACATTATTCCAACTTGCTTCGCGTTTAGTTTTCTAACGGAGTAAATTTCCATTTACTCCAGAACACGGCTGCTTTCGTTTTTCAGAAATTTTCTGATGGCGATGACATAAGTATGTAGCCAATTTCGTGCATATCGCAGATAGAACTTCATTAACAATTTTACTGATATAACTGGGACCTAACACCCGAAAATAATTATAAAACTTGTTATTTTTTTATTTTAGTTAAATAGTAAAGAAAAGAGAAAAAAAGCTGAGTGCTAGTTTAGTTATTATTTCGAAACGTTCATAGTATCTGTTAAAATATTTAGATTTTCTTCCAAAAGAACTTCTCCACAAAACACTGAAACTAATAATAATAAAATGGTTTATACCACCTGTTCTTCACCTCATGTTCCGTTTCTAGCTATTCAATCAACAAGTTGTGAATTTATCACAAAATTTATGAAAGAAAGGGAACAGGTATCCCTCATTTCTACGCGCCCACTTCGACACTACCATCTCGACACCGCTGCTTCGGTGCGAATTCATCTCGAGGCGAGTTCATCTCGACGCCAACTCATCTTGACGGGAGGTTAACTATTTTATACAGATTTCTTTTTGAAACGAAAGTTTTTTTATTTAATTTTTTGTTCTATAAGTCTAATTAGTGAGATTCGACGATCACTTAACCTTTCGTTAATAATTTCTTCAATGCTAATAATACCAAAAGAAATCTTACAAAATCAAAGTATTTCTAAAGTATTTCATTAATAACTACTACTACTAATGGGGTTGTATTTACTTTTTTCTGTAATTAGTTATTAAATAGTGAGTGCCAAGTTAACTTATTCCATGGAAAATTTTGAGATCTGCCTCTTAATGTGGGACAAGATGGGTATTTGCAGCTAGTTGGTGCATTTTACTTAAAATTATACTTAAAAGATAAGGGCCTGTTTCTGTTATAACTTTGATTTGATAAATAACGCACAGAAAACTCGGATAAAAGAAAGGACTTGCGTTCAATTTATTACAACACTTTAATCACGTTCTTAATTAAATATTTTCCAAATATACCTAATATTCTATTGGTTTCATAAACAAATTACATCCTTAAATCATATTTAAGAATATACGTTTTATTTGTATCTTCTCGTTCCTCTTTCCCCGGGCAGTCCGGACAGAAAAGATTATTATCACTTAATATTTACATATTTTTATATAAATGAGATTTATTAATTTATTCTTAAATTTTATCTTATTCCCATAATTCAGTTTTATATTGGTTGGATTATATTACACGACGGATGTAATTTTGATGAGATAACGAAATGCAATATCACAACTCAAGAATGAAATTTTTGGATTAGTAACGCGATATAATAAAATCTAATTTTGCATATCATGGTGCGGCTCTCTTAAGTTGCACCTTAGCTTGAACCCTTTTCGGAAATGAGTACCTACTTAAATTTCCTGCATACGCAAAAAAAACTTTTAAATGTGGTAAATTGTAAAATTAGTTTAAAACAACGGGTGGTCAATTAAAAATCAGGGCTGAATATGTCATGGAGTTTAATTAATTTAATTATTTTTACAGCGTACACAGATAGTAGAGCAAAATAACACGTTTTTGTTAATTTCGCACGAAATAGAAAAGGGCTAGTAGCAAGTTCGAAAAAGAATTGAAAGGATTAAGAATTTACAAAATTTGAAACGGAAATAAGAAAACAAAATTCGTATCAGATGTCAAAGAATATTGCAAGATCTAGCCAGCCCAGTTTTTCATTTGAACACTCGTTATTAATAAACAATTAGAGGAAATTGATGATCGATTTACTTACGTACTTCCTTGAACAAAATACAACTCGTACAAGAAAACTAATAAATCTTTTAAAAGTTTATTACTTGCAGCGTGATTCAAAGATAAACAAAACTTAAATTTAATTTCAACGTAATCTTACATCTCTTTAAATGATAATCAAGATATAAGACGACGTTAAAAGAACGATTTACTCGCGTAAATCAGAGTTAAATCTTAGATTTTAACTAAAAATACTATTGTGTTTTTACAACCCGTATATAATTGTTTGGTCTTAGGTCTTAGGAAATAAAAGATTTTTTCTAATATGAACAATTTAAACCGTTGAGACTAATCCAAATTTGAATGTGTCAAATTATTTTCATACAGTTGTTCTATTCGTAAATTAGAAGATAAATATTGCCTAAAAGCTCATAGAGATTTCATTGAATACTCGCGCCAACAATTGCAACACATTTATTTTACATACGTAATATACATTAAGTTAAATAGATACAGTTTAATTGCACTATTCGCTTAATTAGTGGAACCATTACTTTTACTCCTCCTGATTGCCTTCCTGTTCTTTTGTAATATTACTTCATCGAATATTCGACGAAAAGCTGCGTTAAAACGAGAACTTAACAAAAACTTACGAATTTGGAATGATATTGAGAACCATCCAGCTGAAAGACTTAAATCTCGAAGTCCTGTTCCATGACTACTTAACTATAGCTTTCTCTGAAGTTGATAAGTGGAAAACATTAAGGTCTGGAGTTGATGTTTTCAATAAACATCTCGTTGATGATCCAACAATATAAATCCCGGGCTTTGATCAAAAAAGAAAGATTTGGTCAAAAGTCGGTCAAAAGTAAATCGCATAAGAATAGGCCACTCAACTCTATGTTGTTTAAATGGGAGTTGTGATAACTTCCAAAAGGTTGGAGTTATAATCAGTTTCAGAGTTGGGGGTTGTGAAACACAGTATACAGGTTTATATAGATTTTCTGGGGCACCATACATAACACTCACATCACAATACAATAATAAAAATGTACCATACGTAATCACCATCATAAATATTAAAAGCATAAGCCTTTATCGCAGTATTGATGAATTCAAAGCCGGCATCAGACTATATTTCTACAGTATTTCTTTCAATAAGCTATGATGTACTTACGTTTGTATTACATAACAGAAAAAAAATATATATTTTTGAGCGCAATATATAATTTTACAACACTGCGCTTGAGTTAAAAAAAAGGGATCGTCTATATTATAACAGTTGGTAAATTTTTCACATATTTGTTTTCCCATTGGTATGTTTTTTTGTTGAACAATCCACCTTCCGCTTTCTAATTCACCGCTAGATTTTAATTCGCCGCCGCATTTGAAAGATCCATGATAGATGTATTCTACCTATTTATCTAAGCAAAATATTGAAATTATCGAATAGTGAAATTAGTGCTCTTTTTTGGCGTAATCTAGTTTGACGTAATCTCTGGCTGAGAGAAGTCAAGAGGTCAGTCATTCCTTTGATAACCTTCTATGTCACTGATACTGCTGGCAAAAAGAAAGAATACCATTCACACAACTATTTATTCAAAAGATAAAATTTTCTTTTTTTATTCATGAATGTTAAATTTGATATTTAATTAGTATATATTAAGAAAGTGTCAACCCATCGAAAACTAATTTCAAGACTTTATACGTTTACCTACTTAGGTCGTTTGGTAATTAAGATATTGTTAGTTTAATAATAGGATTGTTGTTAGCTACACACTACATGCTCACGGCGGCTTTTAAAAAATAAAAGTTGGATAAAAAAATAAAACTAGTGTAATTAAATATGCGTTAAAGTTTATTTCAATATTTTTAATATTTGAAATGAAGAATTTATGCGGTTTTCCAATTACAAAATCATTAAATAAATAGGTACATTAATTAAACACAATTTTTAATTTTGAGTTCTTACCAAATTTCTTCTTCAAACTATAAATTTACTAAAATTAAGTGGCGTTCCAATAATTATCTTAGCTTTAATTGATCTACTAATACTATCTGTTGAACCACGAAGTTCTATGGAATTTGTACGTTTCATATTATTTGCATAGACAAAATGCTTAACGAGAACGGGACGAGGCCGTTTACGTGATTTAGATTTGAAAGGCTTACACTGCAATATATAATGTTGGTAATATTAAAATATTTGGAACATTGCTTAAATTATGTGTTCTAATATATGGCACCACAAATTCAATGACACAAATCGTCAAAAAAAAACAGTTTTTGTAATTTTCCCGTAAACGTAATTATAAATTAATTGCATCAACAAAGGTAAAACGCATTGCTGCAATTTCAGATGACAGAAGGTATAACATCCATATGGAAAAATTGAGAAAAATTGGGAAGGTCTGTTATTAAATATTTTTTTAATGAAACCGCAAAAGACTCACAGAATATATTAGAAGATTATCTGCTGAACAAAAAAAATTGTGGTTTGGAACGACATTATACAGCGTAAGTGAAATTTGTGTTTAACGACATCTCGTGTAATAAGAGACACGTATAAATAGTATAAGATAAGCAATGCCAACAGATAACTGTAACATTCAATGCCGTTACAGTTATCTGTTGGCATTGCTTAGATTATACAGCGCCTCATTTCAGAACTTCCCGCCCTAAATAACTTGTATGGAGAATATAGTTTTGAGGAAGCACACGTTTTTAAGATAGAAGTTGAAAACCACTATTTATTAAATTTTAGGTACCACCCCTTTATCCTCACTCATTATTAATTAAAAATTTTGAACAGCACCATCTACCGTCAGACATATCATTTTAAAGGGGATCATAAACCCTATGTTTCTACAAATAAAATTAAATCAGTCAATTGATTGACCATAATCAGTAACAATGGAAACCTTCAGAAAACAAATTTAAAGTTACATGAATATTTTGTTGATACGACTTATTGTACTAGAGAGTGATTATGTTTAATGTTTATTAAATAATTTCTGAAAATAATTAAACAATTTTGAAGAATGGTGTACATCTACCCTGAAAGGGAGAACTGACATTACCTTCATATATGGCAGTGAAAATCATTACGCTCATAGAACGGCTAGACCATTTAACAACAAATATCCTTAATATTACTGATTTAATGCAGACATTTCTGGACGAAAAAGCACAAGTTGAAATTAGAGAGGATTCATGTTGTGAATAAATAAGTCAGAAAATTACCGAAGATCCGAAGATCAGTCACAAAATATTTTGTATCAATGATGAATCTACTTTCGTTTTAAACGGATTTGTAAAGAAACATAACTGTCGCTATTGAACAATACAAATACATTACCCAATTGCCAAAGAGAATGAACGTGGGGGACGGTATCTTAGGGAATCATATAATTGGAGCCGTGTTCATTGTAGGTAAGCACAAAGCTAGCAAAAGTTGGTGAACACCGTCTAATAGATTGGGAAAATGAGAGGGGTTTAACCTACAACAGAACAAACAAAAAACAGTCTTGTTATTTACTTATAATTAGTATGTTCACGACCCAGGATTTATCATTTGGGGGATTACGTCTGTCAAGTTAGATGTTTAATATAATATACCACGAAACGCATGACAGAACGTAGAAAGAAAATAAAACAAAGTGAGAGATTTTATTCAAAGAGTTACAAAATAATTTTTTTTTTCAGATTTTCCCCTATGCTCTTTAAACCTTGTAAAATCATTTGTAAGGCAAAAAATGAAATTTAGAGAAAACTGTAGATTTAAATATTTTAGCTGTAAATTTTCAGATGTCACTTTGCTTTGAGAGTGACATCGAAGAGTGTACATGTAGTATGTCTTCATCTATAGAGAAGGTACCTACGTTTAAAATTTGTATATCGCTGTAAAGAACGTCATTGCCTCCTTTACCCTATCCTTGTCAAAACTGAATAGTTCCAAGAGTTTTTATTATGTAGTGTTATTCGCTCAAATTAAGTTAATTGCATTATAGTCATTACTTCGACTGACATATGGTTGGGTCCAGTTGTTCTGTGAGGGAACTATATCTTTTAATATTTTCTCAAATATTATTTTAAACATTCTTTGATCAGTTTGAGCCCAGGTGGCTCTTTAGATCTTCTGCTTTAAATCCGTACACTTAGGGTAGCCCGATTTCCTGTTTCGTCGTTTTTTCTTAATCGTGAGATGAAGCGACTCTAAGTTGGTAGCGCTTCATGGCTCTCATAATGGTCAGACAAACTATGTATGAAGTTTGTTAAGTTTGCCTATGGTGTTTTTTTTAGCCGTTTTTCTGATACACCATGTATGATTGTTGTGATCATCAATACACTGTCACAAACAAGCAATCGGATGGTGATGTATTAATAGCGATTACTTACAAAACCTCTTACTTGTTTTTTAATTGACACGGTAAGGCTTAAAGATACCGTGCTAAGTGTTAACATTATCGGCTATAAGTGTAATGTGAATTGTGTAGCTATACATATACAGGGTCATTGATAGTCGATGGTAGGTTAGACGTTTATGGAAAACGAGGCGTAGGAGTAATCTGAAAATTTGGCTACTCTCATAAATAGACACGATCTATCTTTCTAAAGTATTTTCATTATGCAACAGTATTTTAAAAAAAAGAGTTTGTCACCTCTGTTTGGTGAAAATTGATTTTTGTTTACGCGTAAATGATTTTGGTCTTATGGAAGTGTTCGTTTTAACTGAGTTGTATTGTATTTTAATTAGATTTTGTTCGTGTTAATAAAGCACATTTGTTGTGGAACTAAGTTTTTGCTGGAATATTTATTTCATTGTCATTTGATATTTTTTTTAATCAGTTGTGGTGTTGTGAATTGCCTTATCTTCAATGTTCGCACAATAAAATTTTCAATAAATGCTTATTTCGGTAGTCACTATCGGGGTTTTTTTGGAATTATTTAACTCATATCGCTGTTTGCTTTTGCTGAATTAATAAAGTCTCTGTTTGCTTCAAGGAAAGAGCTCAAATCATGTTGTTGTTTTGGATATTTTGTTTTGACTAGGTCTACAGTACACTTATTACAAACCACGGTTAAATTCGAAATTTGCAGATTGATTATCTTTAACAGAACTGTAACGTATTTTTTGTAAGCTTCTTTGTGTATGTAGAAATTAAAAGAAAGGGGAATGCACGTCCACAGTTTGTATTTTAGTATTTTTAAGTTAGTCGATATTCGGACTCTAGATTAGTACATGTAGTAAAAGCAAAAACGTAACTAACGGACTAGTCAATATCTTTTACAACTGCGTACTAATTATAGCAATGCATACCCTAAAAGCATTGAACGATTGAATCGGCGTAATAAAAAGGTTCCTGATTAAATAAATTTGGTGTAACAACGACATAAATCTTGAAAGTTTTGGTATATACTCCAAAACGGATTATTCGGCTCATTAGAAGAAAACCAACTCTAAGTAAACTGATTTTTTTCCCCGGAAAACTATCGTGTTTTGAGTGCTATTTTCGTGCGGTTACATATAACCAAAAATTAAGTTAGAAAACGTCTTTGTATATTTTCTCATTTGTTCTTGTTTCGTTACGTTGTATTGTTCAAAATGAACAAAATGAGATGGGGTTTGTGAATTTCCAGTTTGATCCTAAATTAGTTATTTGTTTTAAGCAAAACTCACAGTCTCATTTCGATCATGATCTTCGTGAATCTGTAATTAGTTTTTAAGCAAATTTCGATATCATTCATCATCTGCGTTCACTAGTGAACGCGAGCGGTAATGCCGTTATATTTTTTGCGATTGGTTTTAAGTAAAGCGATTGCGTTGAGGAAAAGAACGCGACCATGGGCAACCAATAATTGTAGATTGCATTTAAATAGAAAATCTTACGTCATTAGTGTTTCTATTTATGAAGCGCTTTCTTTCGAGTGTTTACAGTTTTTCCCAGATATTTTAGTAAGCATTTGTTGAACATTTAAAAAAATGAAAGGTAAATATTTCCTCCTATAAGTTTTCTTTAATTGATTTACACAAAATAAATTAACAATTAAATGTAAATAAATATCTCTCATAAAACACACACTCTATGTTTGTTCGTTTCTACGTATAGAGTGTGTGTTTTATTAGAGATATTTATTTACATTTAATGTAATATTTAATAAATGTAAATAAATATCTCTCATAAAACACACACTCTATGTTCGTTCGTTTCTACGTATAGAGTGTGTGTTTTATTAGAGATATTCATTTACATTTAATTGTTAATTTATTTTTTGTTGTTTAATATTGTTTTCCGTCGACCTCATTATAAAATTGAGTTTTACGTACTCCCTGCATAATCATAAAGTAACACTTTTTTAAATGTAATACTTTTCGTCCGCAAACACTTTTCGTCCGCAAACACTTTTCGTCCGCAAACATCTGTCAATGTCAATTATAATTTTATGTCAAATTAAATAAAGCCGAAGTAACCAGTATGAAAACCCATTTTTAAGAAAGGATGAATTTAGTGACTACATAGGATATTACAGTACTTTAGGTACATACTGAAACATTTTAGATACTGCAGAATATTGTTTGTTTACTTCCATTTATAACCTCAATTTCTCAATCCCACACAACTTTGAACAAAAACAATTTGTTGTTCAAATTACAAGTAAATGATTTTAAGTGCTTTGAAATGATATTAATAAATTGTTTATAGTTTCTACAATGTGCGAAGCATATAGAAGAGCCTGGTTGTAATCTCACAATACTCGATACATTGTTTTCAATATGTAACACTTTAACTTCTTTAAAGTTATTCATTTATAAGGTAAGACAGAATTCATACGACTTGAGATTGCTTTAGACAATTTTATTAGGTAACAGTTTGATACAGAAGCGGAGTTCCGATACAAAATTTTCACGATCATAAAATACAAAAACTTACAGTAGAAGTGAGTTAATTATGGGTACCTTTCTATTACTGTATTTGATTGATGTAAATAAGTAATAATGCTAATGGAAAACACAAGAACAGTAATTACTTGTGAAAAATCATTTGAATATTGATTCTGTCGCAGGAAAAACAAAAATAGAATCATATAAGCCATCAACATTACTGGGTTCAAGATTTATTCGTACACAAAAACAAGGTGAATTTCACAGTTTTCAATAAGCTGAAAGAAGATTATTACATTTTTGAAACATTTTCGAGTGAATCAAAAACTACGTTTGCATACTTTCTTACGGTCAGGCAATATTTTTATTGAATATAAAATGATTATAAGTCTGACCACGGTACAAACTCAGTCTTATAACTATTATATGTCCAATTAGTAAGAATCGACTTTAATGTGTTTAATAGGAGAAACTTCATTACATCTTTGATCATAAACAATTAAAGAAATGCATTAATTTTGAGGGTAGGCTTCCAACTATAACTACATTTTTAAATATACTTCAAAATAACACTACCTAAATGTAATTTTATTATTTTAATAAATTATAAAAAAGTACATGTTTTACCTATTACCTATCATAATCAAGTGCTCTTATAAAAATTATGTGATTGTTGTAAACAAATGCTTTATCGGTACAATATTCGAACGCGGAAAGCTTTTATTTCCTTTAATAAATTTTGACACAAATGTTACAATACTGAACGGTGAAGTGAATATTAGGTACAGTAAAATCAGAACAAACGTAAAATTTTTGTTTAAAATTACTAAACATTTTGTTTTCAGTAAACGGTAATCAATAGAAAATTAATTAATTTAAGGTCAACGGAAAAATTAATATGTACCTCGGAAAAAAGTGCTTTTAATAACCTCGCCTGTTTGCCTCGGCTAACGCCTCGGCCAGCAAATTCAGTCTCGTACATAAAAGTGCACTTTTTGTCCTTGGTACATAAATAACTATTATGTTTGTTGTCATTTGTTCCAATCTCTAAACACAGGTTGTCTGTACCTGGTGACATTCTTCCAGATTTTCCCGACATTTAATAGCGTGTAATTGCCTTTTTGTAAAACCATGCTATATCTTGAAAACTATATCTTCGGATCTCTATCCATATATGCAACAATTCTTGATACCTTAAACGTACATGCAAAACCACAGCGAATGTTAATTAAATACAATACAATATTTGCTTAAATAAATATAATTGAACTTTGTTACTGTATATTTTTTTCCATCATTTTGCAATCCATATATGTGGGAAATAAAATAAATCTGCGAAAAAATCAATAATTTTTATTTCTTTAGTTTAATTCACAAGTGTATTGCTCGCTTCCAACGAACAATCAGTAATACTTTAAAAAGAAAAAAAAAGTAGTTTATATTCAATAACACAACTTTAGGTCCTTACAGCTAAAACGTAGATACAATCACATTTGATCACTGTTACTAAAAACAAGTAATAGTTACTGCAATAATACTTAATTACGTTTATACTTATCAACAATATTTCCTATACAAAAATTATTTTGTTTCCGAATTGCTGCTACTTGGAGCGCAATCCTCGTTTTCATTAATACTGCTAGACTGATTTTGCGATTCACTTTTTGATAGTGTGTTGTCACTAACAGAATTATTATCTATCGGTTTATTTAATTTTAACCGATTCGGAAAATTTCTGTTTATAATTGGACTACGAGTTAATGGAGTATTTGCGTTAGGAGTGGTTGGTACTGAAGCGTAATTGACTGTTTCAAAATGTATTCCATTCGTAGGAGTTTTCCCGTCAGAATTTCTTAGTATTAACATTGGTTGACCATCTTGTCCGTGATGGTGAACGTGATCACAAAAATGTTCTCCACATTTATCACATTCGTGCATGTTCGACTGCACGGTGTTCCGTAGTTTCTGCAACATTGCATTGATTACCACTAGGTGCTGGAAAAGTAAAAATACTTACATCCAAGAAACTGCCTCCAGGTTTCTTTGCAAACATGTACATTGCATACAGAGGTATGCAAAGAATTGATAGAGATGAAATTACCCATCCCAAGACCACTGCCCATACTGGATAATGATATTTTCCTTTGTTGTATGTTGGCGCTTCGTAGTCGATTAGGCAGAATATCCAAACGGCGAAAATAAGAAGCGGTGCGGCAATTACCCAGCAAAATTTAAAATACAAACTCGGTACTCTACCCGTCATGCTTTCGACGTTTTTCGATATACGATTTACGCCGTAAATCCAAGCGACAGCTATTATTTCGAAAAATGCCAGATACATTATCGATATTGAGGCTGCGTAGTGATCAATGAGTTGAAAGAAGTATATACCGCCCTGTAAATACAATATGTTGGTAAGTATACTTTAACTCCACCCACCATCAACCCAAACGCGTTTTAAAACTATAACAAAATTAAATTCTATTTCTATGAAAACCGAATGCTCTAGTTTTTTGTTTGTACAAGTTAAAATAAAATGAGTGGGGCAAATTATATAAAACTAGACCCCATCAAAACCACTGCACCAGAATCACACCATAATAAACACTCAGCAGGGTATCTCTCGAGCGGCCCTTTTGAAGTTACTAATTCAAAACATATGACATTGCAGCCATTTTATACGGTTTAAGCCATTTATAACAGTTTGAAACCGTAGTAAGGGTAATTTGCATAATTAGTTCAGTAAGTCGAGATATTCTGCTGGGTGTTTATTACGCTGTGTCAGAATTATGTGCTCTAAAAATATGAGAAAACTTTTCCGAAAAATCAAGCATATTTGCAAAAAATCGGTATAAAAACATTCAAACATGTTTTTGCTTTTCCTAAGAATTCATAATAAGCACACAATTTTTTTAATACTGTCCTAGATTTGGGTGAAATATTAAACCCTTTCCGACAAACTCGATATGTTATTAATTACTTATACAATAAATTTACAGCACAGAACCCCACAACTAAATTGTTACAAATGTTTGAATACAGTAATTTTGTTCGAAAATTAACTTGATTTTTCTTATAAAATTCTATATACAGGGTGAGTCATAATTAGGTTTAAAGTTTTCAAGTATTTCTGGCCCAAAATATTTAAATAAGTTCCTATAAAATTTTGTTAAAGAAGTCAACTGTCGGAGTTATAACCGTTTAAAGATGGCGTCCAAAAACTGATCAAACCTGTATTTCTTCGAAACGACTATATCTACTTCCACAAATTTTGGCACATTTCATAGTACCATTACGAGCTATCAGCTGATTACAAAACATGTTTAAAATTACAACCAGAATCGTACATTCCAGGGGCGTACTAGGAAATATTGGGACCTTTTTTATAATCCGTTCAAAAAACTACTAATTTGATTTGAAATTATTGAAATACTATGTTTTCTAGATAAAAAAGGTACTCTTCTTAAAAGTCGTTTTGTCCAACTGTTTTCGAGAAAATTGGTAATAAAAAATAACTAATTACAAATAATAACGATGTTGGATATCGGTGAAACAGAAAACAAAAAGTTATCGAGAATGCGGTGGAAAAGAAAAACGATTGTAGTTTCTAACAAACTGACATATGTTGTCAGATCAAGAAATACAGGTTTGATCAGTTTTTGGACGCCATCTTTAAACTTTTATTTTATTTTATAAAACCTTTTTTAAATATTTTGGGCCAGGAAATACAGCCTTGAAAACTTTAAACAAATTATGACTCACCCTGTATTCTGAAAGTACATTGATATAACGTAATTGCCGAGCCTTCGATTGCGTTGCTTTCTCTTTTTGGACGCCATCTTTAAACGGTTATAACTCCGACAGTTGACCTTTTTTGACAAAATTTTATAAAACCTTTTTTAAATATTTTGGGCCAGGAAATACAGCCTTGAAAACTTTAAACAAATTATGACTCACCCTGTATTCTGAAAGTACATTGATATAACGTAATTGCCGAGCCTTCGATTGCGTTGCTTTCTCTTTTTGGACGCCATCTTTAAACGGTTATAACTCCGACAGTTGACGTTTTTTGACAAAATTTTATAAGAACTTTTTTAAATATTTTGGGCCAGAAGATACAGCCTTGAAAACTTTAAACCTAATTATGACTCACCCTGTATTCTGAAAGTACATTGATATAACGTAATTGCCGAGCCTTTGATTGCGTTGCTTTATCTATATGGGATGATCTAGCTTGATATAACTTCACCCCCCACCCCCGCTACTATTTTATTTTAAATTTCTTAAAAATCATGGAAAACTATAAGTAGAGTACACTTTTTGACATGTTAAAATAGTTGATGGGTTAAAGGGGAGAAAATAATGGTGGTGTTTAAAACTAATCAATTAATTTTCTTTAATTATTTGATTAAGAAAATTTTTTAAATGTTTCTTGGGGTAAAAAGTGATAAATTTTTTTTCAAAGCCCCCTAAGTTTATTGTATTTTAAACATTAATCAATTTTATTGATGTGTTTGTGCTTTTCTGAGTTCTGTCTATAGGAAGTAACAACAGCCTTTTAAGCATTCAAAATGACTTCAATATAAAAATAAAAACAATAAAAGCCTATTTAACAGAAGAAAGTTGTTGAAGGTTTTTTGAAAACAAAAAGTTGTAGTGAAAATTAGTCGCTATCTTATTCACCTTTAAATGGGATAATGGTCAAACTAAGTTTTATATTTAATAATACCAAATAGCCAACAATTGAAGGTAATTGTTGAACCAACAACATCTTCGGGAATTACACTGTATCGAAATAGGAACGGTAGTTCCCAAGGCTTAAAAAATCAAAAACTTGAGATAAACAAACGAAAACTGGCTTTAAAGTTGTAGAGCGAAAGTAATGTTTGCGTAGACGATAAGTAAATATTTCCTCCTATATTTGATTTAATAAGATATAAGATCTCTTTGACAATTATGAACACAACAAACGTATTTGGTGAATAGAGCCACAATTTGCAGTTGAGATAACCACAAGTTGTAGTTAGCCCAACCGTAAATTGTGGTTGAGTCACCATATTTTTGGTTTGTTTGTGGTTGCATTGATTTTATATGGCAACACACCTCGGCGATTACTCGGACTGCATACCAATTGCAGACGCCCGTTTCGACTGCAGCAAACGGCCGTGGATGTCGTATAGTAGTATTTTTATGAAGAACCACAGTTTTGTAGTATTTATATGATATTAAAGATTATCTATTTATCGTTAATATAACAAAATTTTGCAGAAAACGGGTTTAAAAATTTTAAATCGCAATTACTACGTTCCCTAGTGTCCATTTCAAAAAGTCCAGCATTTTTTTTGACCGATTTGCTTCATAATTTTTTTCTTAAATTTCTAAGAACATCCGCTTACCTAATAAATACCTCGTTGCCCTTAACGAGCCACACCAGAGTAGTGTTTATGTTAGGTTACTGCCTGCACGTTCAAAGATAAACTTGAAACTGATACAATAAAAGTTACTTACGTTTGTAACGTTTGGCAAACCGCACAGAAACGACACAACGCACACAACCAACACCAACATTTCGTGGCACAGCAGTTTTTTCTTTATCATTGTAGGGAAACCGTCTTGAATCGAAGTAACGACAACTTCCACTATAGCAAACTAAAATTTAAATTAAATAATTTTCAAAATATTAATTAGATGCCCAACATACTTGACTATTCAACCCCAAACACAACAGCATAAAAAAGAAAAGCGCTGCCCAAATTCTTGCAGCCGGCATTTTAGCGATTGCTTGCGGATACACGTAAAATATAAGACCCGGGCCTGAAACAATAAAATATGAATCAAATTCTGATCTGTTGGAAATCTTCACCATCAGCAATAACGTTTTCCACTGTTGTGTTTTGTTCAGTCGCTATATTTCCGATTGTGGCAAATGCAAATATTCCCACCAGTAAGCTAGTTAAAGCGTTTACAAACGAAACGGCAAGTGTATCGTGTAGGATTTGATTGTTAAACCTGTTATAGCTTGCAAAAGAAATCATTGATCCGAAGGCAATCCCCATGGAATTAAAAGTTTGAGCAGCTGCATTTACCCATACCTACAAACACATATTTAAATAAAGCAATGGATGAAAATGTAGTACCTGCGCCTGCCCAAGTAGCTCCCATTTAGGCCTAAAAAAGTAACGCATGCCTTTATTGGCCCCTTCCAGCGTCAAAGATTTGACTAGAAAGGCGATGATGAGTACAAACGGAAACGTAGCCGTAAAATATCGTACTTTAGCTGACGACTTAATGCTCTTCCATATTGCGAAATATACTAAAAACCACGCGCACAAAAGGCAAGCTACCAATTCCCATCGTAGAGAACCCGGAAACTCGATGCCTTTGCTTATCTGAAGTACTTTCGAACTAGAAACAAACACATTTGAAAAAGAAAATTGGAGATGGTCTCTTAAGATTTACTCATAAAACAATTCAGCGGGTGTACGAGTGTTCTGAAGTTTGGAAACGTTTTGTACTAATTTCGCGGGTATCCAACAATTATCCCATTGTGAGGAGCACTCTTCCCACGGCAACGTAGGTTTGAACGAAGTGAAAAATAATATATCGAATACGCTATAATGACGCTGTAATACGTTGACATTAAAATGAGATTACGACGCTTGCTAAACCTGCCCCTGAAATTAATTTAGTTTAAATAATTCGACTTTGACTGAATTGTTGACATTCACCTTTAAACAAAGGACATAGTTGCCCTATCGCTCCTATAGGACCTCGACCTGTAAATTGACCAACTGCTAATTCCATATAGAGAAGTGGTATTCCACATATTACCATTATGATAAAGTACGGTATTAAAAATACGCCTGCAACAAAATATTAAATTAGTAAGTACGCATATTATTTGTCCATCGTTAATTGTATTTTCACATTTCAAAATGCGACAAACATTTATAAGATTTATTAGTACTATTACCGGAGGATGTAATTTTCGCAAATACCACATATATGCTAATAAGAATGTAAAACACAACAATTACGCAACATACGTTCTACAATATGTGTTTTCGATTACTTTGTTTCATTTCGTATGTAAATTAAATTAGGTACTTAAATTAAAAACAACAAAAGATTAAATTTTAATCAAAAACTGCTTCCGGGATTAGTCTGATGGACTTAGACAAAAGGGATCTATGTCACTTAGACCTTCCATATATTCAACTGTTTTACCTCAAAAAACGGTTCTAATCACAACCTCAACTTCAAACAACAATGATCTTTCCAAAGGCTTAAATTTTACTATCGCACTCATATTCCTCAAGATGAAATGATTTGTGCTGTAGAATCCTCGATTAAAACTCTTTCTCGTCTATTGCTGATCCGATTCGGATTCAGACTATTAAAATTCTGCAATCATTTAAAGTTCCCAATACTAACATGTCCAAGTGAGAAAAACAACTTTAAAAGATCTTCATCACTATTCTTCCAGCGGATGAATGTAACGCTACGGATACGGCCACTCATATAGATTTAATTCCATGTTATCAGAAGATACTTATAGGTGTTTACCATCTATACCATGGGATCTGACTTCTAGGATTTAACGCGATGTTATTCAAATTATAAAACTATATATTCTACCTCTCGAGACCCTTCACAAGCTTTTCGGTTTATTGTTAGTTCAATTCAATCTCCTACTTACAACTTAGTCAAATTTCTATCAAAAATCCTTAACGAATTTGTAGGTAAAACATATTCACATATCTTTAACTCTTACAATTACATTTAGTATTTAGATAATTTGAAGGCATATCATGATGATCTCCTTGTTAGTTTTGATGTTACATCATTCACAAAAGTCAAACAAGTATTATCTTAACATGGTAAGGATGTAGAATTAATACTGCTCATTCAAGTGTCTTTCATCCACTTATTCTCAATTCCGCAATAACTTTTATTAACAGGTTTTGGGTGCTGCTATGGGATCTCCTTTTTCTCCTGTTATCAAACATTTTTATGAAAGCCTTTAAATCCACTGCCTTGGAAACTTCGCCGTTGAAACCGAAAGTATCGTTTATGTATGTTGATGATAAATTTATTGTATAGCCTATGGTCGCCTTTCTTTAGATACGTTTCTTGACCAATTCAATAAACAACATGGAAATTGGACATTGTCTTCCATTCCTTGACGTAACGCGGAAACACAACGGTGAATTAGGTCATTCGGTGTATCGCAAACCCAGTCATACTGACAGTACTTACATGTTTCTTCCCACATCACACTGGCTAAAAAAGTATGTTGTTGAATCTCTAGTATTTCGAACATTTTCTAAATGATGGGCATTTAAAAGTAAATAAAAAAACTAGCGAATATTTTTCAAATTGCCGGTTTTAATAGAAAGATGGAACCTTGAAATTTAAGAATAAAACACAACATCAATTAAATGGCTGCCAGGGCTGGCCTAACAGTACCCCATTCGCTCGACCCAATTTTTCAGTACATTTTTGATTGTCTGGGCCTGTATCTCTTGAATGGAAACTTCAATTTCGTGTTGCAAGGCCTCAATTGTCTCTGGATGGTTCGCGTAACACTTATCCTTAACGGATCCCCGTAGATAATAGTCCACAAATCACAGCTCCGAGGCGGCCAATTGACATCAGAATTTCGGCTGATTATTCGGTTTTCGAAAACAGTGCTCAAAAGTTGGATTGTTACGCTGGCTGTATGGCAAGTGGCCCCGTCCTGTTAAATCTAAATGTTGTCCTGGCTCGTTCTTCAATTTTTGGAAACAAAAATTGAGTGAACATGTCACGATAGCGCTCACCATTGACCGTTTGGGTTGAAGACTCACCACTTTGGAAGTAAGTTCTCAATATCTCCCAGTTTTCTTGAAGCGTATGGATTACCATTTCGTAAAATTTCAACTTTTAACTAACAATCTGTCAATTTGTGATGACATTTAACATTCATGTACCTTAAATAAATAGTGGTTCAACCGCTAGATGGCCCATCCTTTATTTGTAAAACCGACAATCTAAATTTGGAGATGCGTCATCTAACTAACACCTACTCTCATTACAAATGGTTGTAGCATACACGTTATCCAAATAGTCATTAAACATCACTCCCATCCTGACCCTCAAGATTAAGAATTCTTCTACCACTTGCGAAACAATTCCAGCTTTTCTAACTAGAATTACATTACAAGGGAATCGAATAGGTAAACTTCTTCAAAAAAACGGCATCAAACCTATTTTACATCTTCATCTCACTAGTTTTACCTTCCTCAAGGGTTTTCCCACGCTTTATTCTCAGGGGTGCACATCGTATTCGTGATTTAGTGTACATAGATGAAACTAGTCGCTGTGTTAGTACACGATTTTCGGAACATAACCATTGTGTAAGGTTAAAACACGTCTCTAAGTCTGCCGTGGCTGAGCATCGTTTCGATACTGGTCACAAGATAGATTTTGGCCATTCCCTTTCGATTGCCAAATCTTCTTTTTTGTTCAATAGAAAATTCAGGGAGAGTAAAGAAAGCCTCAAGCATTCCAACAAGTTCATTCGTGATCTCGGTTTCGTACTTTTACTTTTGCGGATTCCTATCGTTAACCCCGCCTCATATCAACCAATCAGCGTCGAGGTTAAGGACACGTGACATTTCTCTTTAATATAATACGGAGGTATTTTCATAATTACTAAAACTTTTAGTAGTTTATCTTGAACTCTCGTTAGTTTGTTTCAAGTTTTTCGCACTGACGAAGCCCCTTACGATATGTGGTGAAACGTTGACAACTACGGTTACCATTTCGGCACGGTCCAATCTTGGAAGACGTTTTTGTTTTAACAATCACTCTAGCCGTGGAAGCCTCAATTCTTTCATACACAGTTTTGTTCAAATTTTTTAATTCTTAACTTTTTCTTTAATTTATGAAATAAAATAGAAATAGCAAAAAAGACAATATTACTATTAATTCTAAATGTTGCTTTAAATGTAAATGTTAACTACAGTGTCTTCAAATTTTGTACACATTATTATTTAATTTCAAATATATAAATATAAGTAATTCCTTTAATAAAACCGATTTCAATTTCTATTATGTACGCAGTTTTTATTTCTCAAACAAAAATTATTTATATTTCCATTATTTAAGTATAAATTTTCATTCCAAACTAAATTTATCACTAGAGTCTGGGAATTTTTACTTTTCGACACTGAAATGTCGTTACAGCTAAAATCAAAATTCACTAGATTCTAGTGATAAATTTATTTTAATGTGGAATATTAAACTTATGTACCTAATGAAATTCTTTTTGTTAAATAATAGAATTTAATTAACTCATAGAAATTCAATTTAGTTAATATTACAAACATATAATTATGAACATAATTAAACGCAACTCATTTTCATTCGAGAATTAAAATTATGTACATTATTACAGTAACAATTATGTTCACAATAAAAATTTGTTCAATTTAAATTCAGCTAAAATTTAATTGCACACAATTATTGTAAGTAAAAACATATTATTCAGAGCAATGATTAGTGTTTCTCCAAAGCAATATAAATAGCATTATCAAATTAAAGTATTTTTATAAGAATAAAATGCTCGGTTAGCCTTATACAAGAACTATGTACCTATAATAAGACAATGTATGGTTATCTTAGATAACCATTTCTTTAGTCGAAATACAAAAGTTAATTTAAAAAACTCAAAATACTGAATTTTTAAAATGTAGTTTTTTCATTGTAATCAAAACTCAAAGAGATATGTTATAAAGTCACATTTGAAAGAAAAACGCTAAAAGCTAATTCGTCTTTTAGATTCAAAATTGTAATAACATCAAGTATCTACGTGAACTTTGTTAGTTGTCACGGGGTGCTTAAATTCAATACCCAGTTTTAATAAGATTATCTGTACTAATTTTCTGTAAAATGAGTAAGTAACAAAACCTAAAAGTTTTGCAAGAATTAACTGTTTTTTTTAAGATACAATAATAATTTTTAGAAAAGGTGACGGTTATCAAATTTTGTCTGAAAAACTTCTGTATAATATATAAATTCAAAATGACGAATGTTGAAAGCTAAAACTATATTTTAAATTATATTTAAATATTATCTTTCCATTTCTACCTATAGGTGTAAGGGTTTTAGTTTAACATATAATAATTACATGATCACATTCACATCTTGTTTTTAAATTGACAAAAATTTAATTTACTCCTAACTGTAACTTAGGAGTAAATTTATGTTAATATATTAAATAAATCTTATTCTAACACAAATATAATCCATTCTTTTTATTTTGCGCTAAACGCTTGGCTTCTAACAATGTTGTAGTTCTTTTTTCTAGTATTTTAGATATTGTTTTGTTCCACGTATCAGGTGGTCTTCCTCTTGATCTATGAGGTTTGATTTTTGAATTCTATACTTTTTTTGACTTGTCTCGTGTCGTCCATTCTAGATAGGTGCCCAAACCATTTTAATGTTTTCTTTCGATGCTTGTATTGAGTGGTTCCAGTTGAAGTTCTGCTCTAATTATTTCGTTTCGATTTTATCTAACCTTGTCACTCCTTGTATTCTCCTTAGATATTTAATTTCTAGGGTATGTATTATTCTTTTATAATTTGTAAGTACCCAAGATTCGCATCCAAATGTTAGTATCGGCACATATATAGTTTTAAATACTGTTAGTTTTGTTTTTGTTGTCACTTCAGCTTTGTTTATGAAATTGGATTTTAGCGAATAAAATAGTTTAGCTGCGTTCTCTATTCTCTTGCATACTTCTGTTTTGTTTCCCCCATTGGCGTCTATATATACTATACTATATATATATATATATATATATATATATATATACTTAAATATTTAAATGTACTAACTTGTTCGATCTTATGTCCAAGTATTTCTATCACAATTTGCTCTTGTATTTTCCAATGGCCATTGATTTTGTTTTGCTGTGTTAACAGTCAGATTATATACACTTAATATTTTTGTCCATATATTTAAGTTGTCTTCGGAAGCAAATAGTACGAGATCATCAGCAAACGCACATTCTGATGTTAGTGTAGGGGTCAGGTGTTGGTATTCTATTTGTAAATGTTTTAGATGCTTTTTACATTTTTTGTTGTATCATCCATTACAATATTAAAAAGTATCGGGCTAAAGTACTTCACCTTGCTGCAAACCATCTTTTGTGGAGAAATTGTCTGAGTGTTTGTTATATGACCTCACGTAGTTATGTTAGTAGAATACAGGCTTCGTATTACATTTATTAATTTCGTTTCTACATTTCATTTTTTCAAGCTTTCCTACAATTTTTCTCTCGGTATTCCATCAAAAGCTTTCTCTACGTCCAGGAACACTACATATGTTTTGCCGTTTTGTGTCAAAGTTTTCTCTGTGATCTGTTGTATAGTAAAAATATGGTCTTGTATACTTCGTCCTTTGCGGAACCCACTTTGTGGCTCTTCCATTTGCTTTTCAATAGTTGCTGTCAAAACCTATCTTCTAGTAGTTTTCATATATTTTTCTGGTTATGCTTAATAGAGTAATACCCTGTAGTTTTGGCAGTTCAATTTGCCTCCGTGTTTATATATGAGCAAGATTATTCCTACTCTCCAGTCTGCCGGTACCTGTTCTTCTTGCCACGCTATTTTTAAGTATTTCCACCTGCCTTTCCTTTTTATTTTACTTATGGCCTTGTATATTTCTTCCATTGTAAAGTTGTTTATTGGTTGCTGTAGTTCTTCAGAATTTTTGGCTTTTGCAGTACCCCAGGATGATGCATTATTGCATTATTTGTGTCGTCTGATGTTAGCAGTTCCTGGAAATACTCCTTCCATCTTTGCATTATATCGTTATCTTCTGTAAGTATATTTCCCTCTTTATTTTTAATGTGTCCCAAGTTGTGATTTTGTTGTTTCTTTAGAATTTTCAGAGTTTTGTAGAGTAGTTTTTAATTACTTTTATAAACTTGTTCCAGTTTTCCTCTAAACTACTGCTGTTAAAAATATCTCTAATCTTGAAGTATTCATAGTCTACTAAACATTTAAATTTTGAAGCATTTTTTTGGTTTTCTAGTTTGTATGTTTTTATTTTTGTATGGCCCATTGTCTTTATTAACTTACTTGCGGTACTTGTCTTTTCATTGCTTGCTTTTATTTTGGCAACCACCCTATATCTGGTCCTCTATGTACCACAACATCTTTCAACACTCTTCTCGAATTCTTGTCAATTAAAGTGTAATAGATTATGCATTTTTGTTTTCTGCTTTTTACTCCCCTGTATCTGTGTATATCTTTGTGCTGGTACAAAGTGTTTGCAAGTATTAGTTTGTTTTCTCTACAGTAGCTTAATATTCTTCTGCCATTTTCATTCCTCACATTTTCTCTGTATTTTCCTAATATCTTTTTGTTCAATGAGTCTTTAATTCCAACCCTACCATTGAAGTCTCCTAACACTATTTTTACACCTTTACTTTCTCCGGTCACCAAATTTAACAGTCCCAGAACTTTTCTTTTTTTCCGTTATTTCTTTATCATTTGGCCCATTACTACTATTAATGTAATTATCTCTTTGACTAACCAACAGAAAAACACCAAAAACTTTACTCGAACACGTATTTCAATAGCTAAATCAAAAAATATTTTCAAAATTTGATTATAAAACAGTAACCTCTAGTAGTAACAACTTGCAAATTCTTTTAGACAATCCGAAAGACCCAATAGAAATGTGTGATAAATCGGGAATATATAAAATTAATTGTAAAGACTGTAACCAAGTATATATAGGGCAAACCAAGAGATCTATTAAAACTCGTTTTAAAGAGCACTTAGCTCATGTCAAATATCATCGCACAGATAGGTCCAGTGTTGCCATGCATATGCTTGAAAATGGCCATAGTACAATAATGTTTATTTGAATTAAATAGAATACAAATAAACCATATAATGATTGTATATATTCTTTTTTGGACAATTTTAGAAATTTTTTAGTTTCTTTTTTAAATCTGTTTAATGATACTCTTGATTTAATTGCAAGAGGTAATAAATTATACAGACGTGGTCCTAGGAAAGCAAATGAACGTTGCCCAATTGTTAATAAACTCCTGTCAGTATAAATATTTCCTTTAGTTGTTTGTCTAGTTTTATAATGCTGATGATCAATTAATGGTAGTTTTGATTTATTTTTATAAATTTCAATAACAGCAATTTTAAAGTACAGTTTTCTTGGGTCGAATATATTGCTGTCAGTATAAAGTTTTTCGCTACTGTATAATAAATCATCTACTTTTAACAATATACGTAAGATTTTTTTGTATAATTTCTACTCTTTTATAAGTTCTTTAGTGGTACTTTAGAGGGTAGATAATAAAACAAACTTGATTCTTATGAAAGTTTAGAAATTTTTAAAAACAGAAATTTGCTTATGAATTATGATGATAACGGTCCATTAGGATTTTCAGAATTATTTAAGCTTATCTAAGAATCAATTAAGTTAACAATGAATGATAAGCAGATAGTATACATATATAAGCTTCCCGTTGTTTTTCATTTTAGTATAGGTATCGCTATTGATGATAGCTTAGCTATTGAAACACGTGTTCAAGTAAAGTTGTGGTGCAGTTTGTGTTCCTTTCCTTTGATCTCTTTGACTATTTTCAACACTACACACAAGAGTCTTTCTGAAACACATTTCCAAACTCTACTTTCCCAAGATTTGTCTATTAGACATCCTACTCGAGCTTTAGCTCTCTATTCTGGTAAAACACCTGAGTAAATAAACAAATGTCCTTCATCTAGTGTAGTTGAACCCGTTCCTTTCTTTTTGTTTCTGTTACAGCCAGTATTTTTAGTTTTTTGTGTAATTTCTCTTACCAATTTGTACTCCTTTCCTGATATGCCTCTTACGTTTCACGTTGCTAGTTTCCAAAACATTTTATTTCTTTTTCCTAGTGTTTTCACTTTAATATCTCTATTTAACTCATTTTTAATTTCATATTCCTTAATGCTCGCGTGGTTGTCATCAATTCCTCATTTGGCAGTGTAGCTAGTTTTTTTAATTATTTGGTGTGTCTATTCTATTTAGTTCTTTGCTGTTTTCATTCTATTTAAAAAGTTTATTGTTTATAATTATTTTTGGAACCTTACCTTCACTGTTGCTCCTTTTCTTTTCCTTCAGGTGCTATTTTTCTTAACTCTCTTTGTATTTCTCTTTCAGTAACTGTTAGATCGTGATCAATATAAACTTTCTCGTTTTTCATCTTGTATTTATTTTCAATAATTTCCATTTTATTATTCCAGTCTTCCATTTCTGCAATATATCTTTGTTCTCCTATTTTCAGAACCTTCGTAATTTTAGAGTTTTTTAATTGTTCAGCATTACTGTCTACGATTCTCAGACCCGTTATAACAATATTGTTTTTCTTTTTTCTTTTGTCTTCCAACTCTTGATTCTTTTCCATAATTTCTCATTTAGTTTGTAGGTCTTCCGTAGTGCATTTTAGTTTCTGTTTTTCGGTCCCCCATTCTGCTTTTATTACATGTATTTCCTCCTTTAGTGATTTTATTTCTTGTGCCTGTATATCCAATTGTTCACTTAATTGTTTATTGTTTTCCATTATTTGTTCTTTAATTTCTTTATTTTCCTTCTTAATTTCTTTTATATCTTGGCTAATTATTTGCATTAATTGTTTTAAGTCTTCCATTTCAGGTGTACCTTGTTTTTGATCGACTTGACGATTTTTTGCTAGAATTAAATATTTTTTGTTCTTCCTCTCGCTTACTTTTGAAATAGGTATCTAGTTGTCCTACGCTATTTGTACGGCTCCTTTTGTCAGAATGTTCAGACATTAAAAGTTTGTGTTTACTTTGATTTTTAGGCGTTCAAACGTTTAATATAATGATGTTGTAATTACCTTTATTTTCTATTTCAATAGCCTATTATCTATTTATTGTGACGATTTGCTACGGTTAATTGAAGAAAAGTATGTTTGCCGGCAGCCGAAGAGTAGGGCGTGGGTGAGAAAAAGGATCCACCGCTTCTTCAGAACTGTCTTGATTTAATCCGAGGGCGCCATAGTCCTAATGCGTGGATACAAACCTGCTTCCGAACTAAAAAAACAGACGCAACAATCAACCGTAACAAATTAAAGGAGCAATAAATACAATAAAAGAGAGAGAGACACAAGTAACCTACAAAACGTTATATTTAATAACACACCATAAAGAAGAAGGAACAGAGCACAATTTAAATATATCCACTTACAACGTAAGTTAATTCTACGACGCGTATTCGTTCGTACCCATATATATAGTCGTGCACAAAAGAAGGAAAAAATATAAGATTAATAGCAAGTTAATAATTTATGCGGTACGCCACTGGCGTTATTTAATCTAGACAAGATGGCGACGTAACCACACCCGCACAATACGAAGGTGTATTTAGTGTTCGCAGTTGCAATATTTAGCGTTAAAAAGTATCGGAGAGTTAGGTGTTTCCCCAAAAGAGCGCTCTTCCGTGGTCTTACCCTTATACTCTAAAATCCCCAAGCAATGGTGGGTAAATGAAGCAAGTTCGCGCCTTTACGGTACACATTCGTTTACAGATTGGGCAAGTATATGCGCCACAACAAGTTAATTAATTATATTGTAGTGAATTAACAAAAAAATATAAATACGTGAACAAATACGTTTCGAGTTCCAAAGATTTAACTGCACTTAAGGTGCCAAGACAAGTTGTACTTATTTAGGTGTTACGCTTGAGACGTTTTCGGTAGCAGTGTGACGTCCCGGAGATGGTTTGTTTTCAGCGCAGAAGTATAATTAGAAAAATCTGACCTTATGTTGTAGATAGAGGTTTACGATGTTGACACACACAGGAGAAGATACAGATATGTGGTGTCGGTTCCAGCTGCGGCGACCCCTAATTTCGGTAGGATGTCCCGTACTTCAGCAATCTTAACAGCAAACCCCAAGTATGCGACACACGCAGCGACAAGACAATAAAAGGTAGAAAGAGATCCCACGATGAATTTAATCAGCCAGGTAATTGGTTTTGTTTAGGCCAAAAGAACCTTTAAAGCCGAGTAATTTTAATCCCGGAGTAACTCTAATCCCGGAGTAACTCGCCTTATCTGAAAATTATGCACGGTGTAACGTTGAAGAAGCCATGAAGAATATTTGTCGTACCTGAGTGCAATCGAGCGACCATTAGAAGAAATTAGTACACGCATCCGTCCTAAGATAAACTTCAAAAAATCGAGTAATCAATCCTTTCCCCAGCTAAAATATACCGCTATACATTGAAAGTTTGCAGGGTCCTATACATACCACTAGAAAATTTGACGGAATTACGATGAAGCACTCAGATGAAGGCAAATTTGAATTTCACGTAACACGACGTGATAGTAGTTGTTACAAAGCGAAAATTGAAGATCAGCCGAAAATGTATTGGCCAATTAGGACAACGCGGAAGTTGAATTCTGGGAATTAAATCCCCAAAAATTTTCGTTAAGGAGCGAACACGGAGAAATGTCGCGTTTACACCTCGACTCCGTGTATTGTGTGTTGCCAACTCACAGTGACCGTTACAGATTATTCAATCACTTTCACTGTTTTTATTATACCGGGTCCGGCAAAATGTATTACCAATTTTCAACTAGTTATAACACTTTAATTACTTTAATAAAATTAAATAACAATACAAATTTTTAAAGACAAAGTACGGGAGATTCTTATTTCTTGAAAATAGCGTCTAGCAAATGACCGCTTTCTTGAACAATGCATTCTTCCAAATTCTTGATTCTTCTTTGCATTACGGCGCGAAGGATGTGCCTTGGAATAGCATTCACTTCATTTCTTATGTTAGCTTTCAGCTTCTCAAGGTCTCTAGGTTTATTTACATACACTTTACCTTTTAAAAAACCCCAAAGAAAGAAATCGGGGGCCGAGAGGTCTAGGGACCGTGCAGGCCAATGAAAGTTACCATTTCTTGAAATTAATCTCTCAAGAAAAGTTTCTCTTAAAATAGTCATACTGATTATCCTTGTCTAAAATTAATCCGAGTTCTTCCCATTTACGGTACCAGGACTTAATGCTTTTAGGTTGAGGGCAATGGCGAATGTGAAAATGGCGACGAAATTGTCTTTGAACAACAACAACTGAAGTAAACTGAATAAATTTGTTAACACAATACACACGATGTTCCACTGACCAAGTGACCAACGCTCCAATTTAACCACTGTCAAAACCTGTCACAAAATTTCCAAAGCCTACTCGTTAAAAATCTCTATTATTTTTTAATCTTATCCAAGTTAATACATTTTTATGACCCTTTAAAAATGGGTAATACATTTGTCGGACCCGTTATATTCATATACTGTAAGTATCGCACAATTGTTTTTAATTACTTTTTAAATAAAGGTCCCTAACCAATTTAATTAATCAAAATGGCCAATTTCGAGATAATTTACATTTAATTACGTGTTATAACTGGGATTTAAACTGGTCATTTTCTTTTGTATTACCGTCTCATAGTGACGTCGACCACGCTACTGATTTAATTAATGAAAATGACCAATTTCTAGATATTTACATATAATTACATGTTATAACTAAGATTCAAACTGTGGCCATGTTTTTGCATTACCGTCTCATAGTTACGTCAACAACTCTTCCAATAATAAAGAGAATTTACACCACTTATGGCCGGTTGCTTCAACACGATTTATTTTAAGCAAGACTTAAAAACTTAGATACAATTGTTAAAATCTTAACAACGATTGTTTTTCAACATCGCTGAAGATAAGTCGTGTTAATGCAACCGGCCATTAATTTAGTAACGCTAAACGTTATCCCTATGGATGCGCAGTAGCATAAGATTAAGAAAACATTAATCGTATCAAAATTAAACAATCGTATTAAGGTGGCATAAACGTCATCACTTATTAGGGTCCTCCAGTTTTCAATTTGAACATTTTCAAACGACGGTAGGTCTGTAGTCATCATTACAAATCAAACCCTTTCCAACTCAAATCTACAATGAAAACTTATCTTATCATTTTCTCATTGTAAAAATACCAATAAAATAATCCATAAAAATAATCAACCTCACCTTATACTACTATACCATCTATTACACATTCCCACCCATCTATTATTTTTATTGCATATTTTATAATTTATTGTAAATATTGTTTCGCCACTGGATTTCTCGAATTTATCCGAACATTACGGAACCAAAAGTCCTTTGTCCGAACGTTCTTAAACGCGCTGAAGTTTTTGTTGGACAGGTATAAAGGGCTCAGGTAGATTTTACAGTTCAGTTCAAAGTTACGTTTAGTTCGAGTAATATAAGTAATATAAGTATTTTTTTTTCATCTTTGTCGTGACTAGCGCTTGGACCGGTCTATTCTATGTTGTCATGCAATGGCTGTGCTGTTATATTTTATGTTCTTATTTACCTTCTATAATGTTTACACTTACATATGAATACTAAGATGGGTAAGAGTTGGCATGTTTAGGTTTTAGTGGTTTTCCTAAACCTTGAAGCAAAGTTTTGCCAAGACGACCCAATCCACTATTGCACACAGTTTCGTCATCACACTATACAGATTTACTACTGATCTTCTGTGGCACCATACATAACACTTACATCGCAATACAATATTTAAAATGTACTATACCAATAAATAAATAAGTGGAACAATAACATAACTTTGGGTATTATAGTTTCGGCTGAATCAATTCCAAAACCGAAATCCAAAAATCATGTAATTGAGATTAATTATTTTTCTTTCAGCTATTTATTTGTCGATTGCATTAACAACATAGGGAAAAGTCATTATATGAAGTTTTACGAAACAATGAAACATTTAATATGTATAATAAATGTACCATACCCATACGAATAAATAAATAAAAGTATTTTTGTAACTTGTATTATAACTGTGTGTGTTAATATAAATTAGAAGAACTGTACATGTCTTAATAAATAATAAATCTAATTCAATCCATATTCTTATTAATTCTCGCGTTTGCGGATTAAGCGATAGGAAACAAAATGATAAGAACGTAACAATATTTAACTTCTCATTATCCAGGAGGACGAAATGGGTTGCTCCAAAAATCTTCATACTTTCCAAACATGCCTGCTCACCATGCCACATTAAAATTTACCATTAAAAAAAATCAGACACTTACCACCGGTTAATCTTTTACACAAACTTTCTGCAATCCCAGTACATACGAACTGTTATAACTTATTGTTAATTAATTAAACTGTTTGTAATCGTAATTAACGTTTGACATAACAAAACAATGCAACAGGAAGAAAATATAAAGATGCTTATGTGCATGTATGTAAAAAATGAAATGCCATACTGGTTTTGATGTGCACCAAAAATTCAATTTTTCCGCGACATACTTAAAACAGACGTTTCTTCTCTACAAATAGTGAGAAAAATTGTTTTTCCCTCACTAGTGAGGAAAAAAATATCGCATGTTGCAAGAATGTCACTTGGAACTTAATTAAACAATTTAATTTTGTTACACAAATAACTATTATTATTCAGTTACTTTTGTTTAATTTAGTATCTTATATTTCGACTTTTAAACATTGTTACTCTACATTTATTAGTTAGAATAACGCAGGTAGCAACGTTGCGCTATGACAGGTTGAGACCTTACCGAGACCATAGAATACATAGACGGGACTATTGTAACACTCCGATTGTTGACTTTTGCTTTTACGTGCGAAATTGTGACGAAATCCTGTAAACAATATGTTACGTTTACAATTAATAGTTTTTCTTTCATTTGGGTTGGTTGGTCTTTTGGAGAATGTCGTGGAAAAATGTTGTGTCTAACACATGAGGAAAGCCTTTTTTCGACTCTCACTCTCAAGCTCGAGCTCAAGTGAAAAAAAGAATCGCCTTTTCACTTGTTGGACAAATAACTAATGTTTACTATGCAAGCGCAAGGTCACTATGGGAATGTATCAATAAATGCACTATAACCCTTGATTTGGAAAAATTGTAGTAACCAACATTTTAGATGGATTTTAAATAGGGAAAAGTGCATCATATTTAAAGGCAAATAACGGTCATGCCACACATGGCCATTTTTCATAAAAACTTTAATCGAATGTAAAGATATTTCTTAATAATATATCAAAAATCAAAATATGGCCCTGTGTGTCAAGGCTTAAAAATGGGTGGCAATATTTGACCCCAAATCGGAAGGGACCTTTGTCACAATTACCACCATAATTACTTTTATAAGCTGAGCCGTTTTAACGGTTGTCACGTTTATAAATTATTTCGATGTTGACAATCTTGAGTTATAAAAATTTAAAGATAAATATCTCAGGATACCCTAAAATAGACCAAAACAATCTTTAATTTCTTAGTATTTGATTTTAAGTAGTAAGCAGGTGAAGATTCATAAAGTAAAAATAAATTATAATCTGTCTAATAGCGGTTTAAGGCGCGCTTACAGCAGCCCCCATTGAACCAGTATAAATACAATTTGCGAAGTAGAAATCATCAGTGTACATCCGACATCCGAGATGGAAGGACCTCTAAAGCGATCTCTTGCGTTAGCAAAAGGATAAGTAATTCCAATCACGACGACCATTAGACCCAAATCTAGATCTCTACATCACACAAGCCACGAAAGTCTAAACCGATTTGTTGTAACTATTTTTTGAACATAGGAATAATATCATGAATTTTAACAACCAACCCTCGACCGTGTGTAAACAAAAAATAGAATTTTTATGAAACTTTATTTACTCATATAAACATAATACAATAAACAATATTTTGTCAGAATGCAAGAATACTTATTTTTGTATTAAGGGTGCAAAGCATACGTTTTCTGAGTTTGAGAATGTTGAGTTTATGTCGAGATAAAAAATACATTCGAAAACTCAAAAACCGCTTTGCGCCCGTATTGGAAACAACGTTTTTTTTACAATTGCAGATTTTCATTGAAAATTTAACGTTAGATTCAATATACGGCCAAGAAAGGGCGCTTCGGTTTTCTCTCTCCATTTGTTAAGGGGCCGAGTTAAAATAAAGGGTTCTGAATAAGAATAAGAAAAAGTCATTGGGTGCCAAATCAGGGCTGTATGGCGGATGACCCATCAGTTCGATCTTTCGCTCCGTCAGAAATGTCTTTGTTTGAGTCGATGTGTGAGAGCTCGCATTGTCATGATGAAGAATGATTCGCCTATTCTTCTGCTTTTTTCGAATTTCTTCGATGACTTCTGGCAAACAAATGGTCGTGTACCATTCAGAATTGACCGTCCTGCGTTGCCCTAACGCCACTGTTGCCACATGACCGTTAATGCCGAAGAAACAGGCAATCATTTGTTTCGATGTGCTTCTTCCTCGAACAACTTTTGTTGGTTTTGCCTCGTCTTGGAAGACCCATACAGTTCATTGCTGTTTTGTTTCCGGCTCATATGCATAGATCCATGATTCGTCACCTGTGTAGATGTTATACACAGTCTTTGATGTACATTGAACGTATTTTCCACATTTCCTTGCAGCAATAGACACGAGCCTTTTTTTGAGCGTTTGTCAGATTATGCGGGATCCAACGCGAACAAATTTTTTTTACGCTCAAATGTTCATGTAATATTTATTGATGCTAGTCATACTAATGTCCAAAGACGCCTCTATCTCACGGTATGTCACATGACGATCTTGCTTTATTAGTTCACGCACAACATCGATCTTTTCTGGCACAACAACGGATTTTGGACGACCTACACTGGATTCGTCCTGGATCGAACATCGACCACGAGTAAATTTGTTATACCAGTTTTTACAGTGCTGTAGGATGGCGCTTTATCTCTGTATAAAGAATTAAGTTCATCGAAGCACTCTTGTTTTGACAATCCACGTCGAAAGTTATGAAAAACAATCGCACGAAAATGTTCACGATTCAATTTCATTTTTTGAAAGAGAAGAACTTTTCAATTTACTGTCAATAAAAGAAATAAAGCTATAATGGTAAATCGTCTGCTGAATTTATGTTTTAAAATATCAAACTTTCGATTAAAATCGTCTGCGGTCGTCTAGCAACACTTACTGTTGCCAAGGTCAGAAATATAAATAGCAACCCTCGTACACTACAGTAAAAAAGTATAACATTATTGCTTGAGCGGAATGATCCCCCGACGGCGGAGACTTATCTCCCGCGAAGGCAAAAATGATATGTTTTGTACCGTAGTGTATAAACCATTTTTTTCACAACTAAATAAAATTAAATTTAATAACGATTTAATCACTCTTCACGTAAAATTAAAAATCTAGAAGGCATTTTAGTATGAAATCATGTTACTAAGCAACAAGTTCATTTTTTCTTTTATCCTAGTTTTTCATTGGTTACAGCTGTTTTCATTATTTACTAGTAGTTAATAATAAATCATTTTTGACCGCTAGAAGAGAAGAGCAACTTCACAACTCGACAATGAGTCAATAACGATAAGGTTCTAGTCCAGGCAATAAGGGGTTTCTATTCGCAAAAAGTTGGAAGGAATTAAAATTTGGTGGGATGATAGACATAGATCCCCTAATAGTACATCTGAGTTTGCGATCTGGTGTGGTAAGTGCTATCAAAAAAAAATTCAAATAAAATATGTGGAGAACAAAATTGTGTACAATTTTGGGTTCTTACATTTGTTGTGTACGACCAATTATTTCTGTTCTAGGGTGCGTGAAAGTTGGGGCTTGATTTGAAATTTTCAACAAAATTAATTTTTGGCGATTAAGACAAATATCGCTATCAAACAATTCTGTAATATATTTTTTTTTTGAAAGCGTAATGTTTTGTGAGTCTGCAGATGTCCGATTTGATACATTTATTCGTATACAATAAAAGAATGATATGAGCGTTTTTTAATTATCATTCTACGATCAATATTTCCTTATTATTGTTGATCTAGCCGCCAAATTTATTATTTTTGTGCATACACGATACAAGAAAATATAATTTTCAATTCGTTTCCACACCACCATTGAGGTAGAATTAATCGGTGTTTTTTTTTGTGAATCAGCCACTTTTGCATTCGCTCCGTGCCAGAGCAGGTAAATCAAAACGCCATTGGAGTAAAAATCAGTTCGGAATGCAAGAGTTTTAGAGTACTTTTGGAAAGAACTGTATAACTGATGTATTTTGTGTAAAAAATGTAAAAACGACATTGGGAGACGTTATCACTATCTGGACATTCCCAATAAATAAATAATACAGTGAAGGACATCAATTTATCATTATAAAAACAATATACAGGGTGTTAAAAAAAGAGAGTAAAATATTTCAGGAGGTAGTAGTATGAACCAAAATAAGCAGAAAAGTCTTAATAAACATGGGTCCGCAAAGTAACGGTTGCGGAGATATGGACCACTATTTGTTTTATAAACATTTTATTTTATTAGGAATAAACCGACAAAGGAAGCTTTCAAGAAACAAAAAACAAAGTTACAGAAGATGTTCAAAATATCCTCCATCCATTTCCAAGCAGGCAAGACATCTTCGTCTCAACAATATTCAAACTCTTTCAAAAACACCCTCCTTGGTTTGGATTTCTTGACACTTTTGATTAATCCGTAGCTGCAGCTCTTCCAGGCTATTTACAGGAGTACCATACACTAATGTCTTCAAATATTCCCAAACAAAGAAATCTAGAGGTTTCAGATCAGGCGATCTTGGAGGCCATAAAACAGGTCCCGCCCTTCCTACCCATCTATGTGGAAAAGTTTGGTGTAAATGCTCTCTAACGGCCATGGAAAAATAAGCTGGAGCACCATCATGCTGAAACCACATTTGTTGCCTCTGATTCAAAGGAAAAACTCATACAGTGTGTAACAGCAAAACCCATCCAAATGTTTAATGAAAAACGTGCCTGATGTCCAGATTCTAACCAGTCATAGCGAAAAAAAACTTATGCAACTGTCAAATGCGTACTGTTTATTTCAATAAACAGCAAGCTACGACGTGTTTGCAAAATAACAAAAGGTGCTAAAAAACATAAAACATACCATATCTCCGCAACCGTTACTTTGCGGACCCATGTTTATTAAGACTTTTCTGCTTATTTTACACTCTTTTTTTAACACCCTGTATAAAAATAAAAAGGTGAGCCACGGCAAAAACTGAAATCACTGTAAAATATCGTACAAACAAATTAACCTTACGCCACAGAATTTTGTGTTTGAGCCGTTACTGTTCCGTCACATGGTTGCGCAACCAGGTGCGTGGGGTCGTAACAATTCATTTACAATGATTTGTGTTGATTACATTCAATATATTACAAGGCATTTTGGGCCGAATACAATTGTTGTTTTTACCGATACCCCGAAAGTGGGACAGAAAATCTGCTGAAAGAAACCGCTGCTCAAAGAAACACCGCAGCACCAATGTACTTTTCGATGACTCCATGATTCCTACTGTGTCGCAAGAAAAATTTTTATCAAAGAGCTTCAATAAAAGGCGCCTTATAGCATTGCTGCAGAAAACGTTGGAAGCACGGTTAAACAGGCGGCCAAAGACGCGGATTCATTAATTGTGCCATCGAACTTGCTCCCTCTTTTTCCTCAGTGTTCGTTATTGAAGAAGTCGAAGATTTGCTAGTGTTGTTGGCTGCTAAAGCTAGAGAAATCCCAAATGTTTATTTTTGCAACCGGGAGAGGGAACAAGAAGGATGTGTTAACAGACGCGATTTAAGTATTTGACGACCCTAATGCAAAATTAACGGTAGTCATTGCCGCTGGCGAACTGTTTATGTTGAGGCAGTACGGTGCACGAAGCGAACATCGTAAGTTAGATATCGAACTTTGTACAGGCCGTCTCCAAAAATTCGTTCAATCATCATCATTCGTTGCGTACTTATTGTCAAGTACAAAGCTGGCGGGGAGTTCATAAACCTCCAGAAGATCTTGGATGGAAAAGAACACCCTCATGATTAGTCGCCACACGGATCGCAACGAACCAGCTCCAGAGATTTTACTTAAGGGCATTTCGTGCAGATGCCAGAAGGGTTGTGGGCCTGGTTGTAGTTGTAATAAAACAGGATTGATGTGTTCGGTTTTGTGTTTACACTGTTTTGGGACATCCTGCTAAAACATTTCCTATCGGATTGCGTTAGAGGTTGACGATGAACAGGACGATGAGGACCAAACAGATAACGCCAAGTTTGCCGATTCTGAAGATGATAACAAGAAAGGCGAGTCAACTTTACAACATCGCAAGTGACTGAAAACTAAATAAACCCCGATATCAACCGTGGATTAGGCCTCTTGGGGATACCACGTTAAAAAAAACACACCGACCATTTCTACCTCAAGGGTGGAGTGGGAACGAGTTGAAAATTATATTTTCTTCTATCATGTATGCACAAAAATAATAAATTTGGAGCCTAGATCAAAACAATCATATGCTCATATCGGGTATGTC
>JALBCR010004233.1:0-75432 GCA_030710515.1 Abscondita cerata
AAGAAGTTACGCCAGTTAGTGAGGAGATGGTTACTTCACTTTAGTAAGATACATTACAATAATACGTAAAATTTTTCTATACGAAAACCCGTGTGCAAAAATATGAATCTCTTCAGATACATTGCCAAGTTTGATGTAAAATCGGCCAGTGACGCAAGTATCTGGAGATATACATTGCTAAGTAAAGGTATTAATGACAATTTTACTTCCAGTGTAGGTGAAAATGGGAAGCGAATTGACAGAATATATTTGCTCTTACGTTCCAGGGAGCAGAAAGCGATCTGTGAAAATGACAGTGAAAATAATGACGACTTGCAGATACCGTTGGTTACCTGGAAATAGGTGATTTTACTGATATAGTAAATAATGAACAACAAGAACAAGTGTATAGCTCAGAAGATAAAGTCGTTCTAGCAGAATTGTTACCTATACCTGCTAAAAAATCCAGACAACACCAGTGAAATCCAGGAAGCGGAAAATAGTTACTACACCAGCCGTCAGAAGCGGGATCCCTAAAATAAAAAAACAAACAGCTAAACCCACGAAAAATTTTCATAGACAAATGATGACTTTATTACGAAGTGGAGATAGGGAAGACATGTTCACTAGACCTGAACACCTAAAAGCCCTTTACAGTATTTCAAAACTTTTCTGACTGATGATATCGTCCAACTAATGGTGGAACAAACCAATCTGCATTCCACACAACAAACTGGTAAAAGTGTTGATACAAATTTCCAAGAAGTGCAAGACTTTTGGGCATAGAACTCATGATGGTGTTGTGCATATGCCAGCAGGATTATTGGGCCCTGAAACTCGTTATGCCCTATTGCTGATATTATGCTCTGAAAAGGTATCAGGCTCTTCGTCGTAGCCTCCATTTTGTAGACAATGAGGACATGAACACGGATCGTTACTTCAAGGTGCGGCCTATATTAGAACATGTAAAGAAACTGTCTCAGAATTGAGCCAGAAGTGCAAAATTCTGTCGATAAAATGATGGTGCCATATAAAGGAACCAAAGCTGTTTCGAGAAAGCACTACACAAGCAAAAGAAACCTAGGTTTTGGCGTCAAGGTCGTCCTAGTTGTATGTCGCATTCATGTCAGTGGGTTATTTTGACAACTTACTAGTTGGAGCTTGTTTCTTATCTTCGGAACGAGTTCGGTATTCTGAGTCTAGAACAGTTAGATCTAATCGTTTGAGAGGCTGTTCCACAAAACATATAAAGAATTGAAATCAGAAGGTAGAGGATCATTTGATCAAAAAGTTGACAACTCAAGTCGGATTGTAATTATCAAGTGGTTTGACAACAAAGCTGTTATTTTGAGCAGTTCGTATGTTTCGACAAATCCTTTGAAACGATTCAAAGATTTTCTAAGGCAGATGGCGGTAAGGACCAAATTGTATGTCCTCAGATAGTGAAAGAATATAACCGCCACATGGGCGGGGTCGACCTGGCGATATGTTTGTTGCCTTGTATAGAACCGGCATGAAGACACATAGATGGTACATGGGGCTGTTTTCACAGATGCTCGATATATGCCTCAATAATGCTTGGTTACTACAGGCTTAGCAAAACTGTGGAAGAAGATCCCAAGTCAGTGATATCGCTAAAAATTTCCGCATCAGTGTCGAAGAGTCTGTTCCAGACTAAGAAGGTAATGGTGGGACGACCTAGTAACCGAGAAGCACCACTGTCTTTGAAGAAAATCCAGAGGCCAGTTGATCCAAGACCTCAACATGACTCACGGTTTGATAATACTGGACATTTCCCAGTGTTTCGAACAAAAGGCGATGTAAAAACTGTAAAACAGGACAAACCCAAGTATTTTGTGGTAAATGTAATATGAGATTGTGCCTCTTACCGAATAGAAATTGTTTTGTAGATTTTCATTTCAAAAAGTAAACTATGTGAGTTCACTGTTTTTGTTTTTATGCAATAGTAGATTAGGTACCTATTTGACAAATTATTCAACTTATCTCTTCCTACTTCTCAAAATTTTCTTATCTGGCAATGTTTCTTTAAAGACACAACTCAAAATAGTATAAAGTGCCGTATGTTGGCAATGTTGCTTCAAATGTACAACTCGAAATTTTGACTTGTATATAAAACCGAGTAATTATTTGAAGTTATACATCATATTTGGGGTTTTCTTGTTTGTTCACCAGAAGCAATAATTTTATGTCAAAAAAATTAGTGTTTGCCAAGTTTAGGGTTAAATGGTATCATGATTGTCCAGTTTCTTTGCTGTTGACCTTCATTTGACGATTTTCTATATTTAATATGGAAGTCATTCAAACGCCACTCATCCGCTACCAAAGAAGAATGCAATTTCATCAAATACTAATTTTTTGTTAAAATCTATTTTACTTGACCTGAACTAATCCTTCTGATATGTAACGCCCGGTACATCAACAACAAAAAATAACCGATAACTTTTACATATTGTCTCACATAAGTATTCAGTAAAAGTATCTGAAAAATACAAAATCAATAACAATTTAGTTCAAATTTGAAACTGTTGCAAAGGTCAGTCAACCAAGACAGTTGAAATTAGGCAGGTAGACACCTTGTTTGAAATGTGTCAGTTTCTAGCAACTTTAAAGGATATTCAAAAACGTTAAACTGTTAAAAACATTGTTTGTGTTATAAATTCGCTGCCATTGTATGAACTTCCAGTTAACAACGGGGTTGGTAATGAAATGCTGCAGAAGAACTTGATACGAAATTTTAAAAAAATTAAAAACACCATTTTTTAAACGAACGTTACATTTTCCATTGCTCAAATTAGGATAATTACTAGACTTTATTTTCTCCATAAATAAATTTTGGTTTAATAACTGGGTGTGTGTAACACAAAGATAAATTTTATCTTGCAGAAAATAACATTCTACTTATATCATTATGCGGAAAAAAAAACATCAAACAAAACTTAATGTGATTCAACACGCATCCTCAAGAAAAAAATTACATCATTTTACTTTGTATATGCACGAGGGTTAAAAAACGTGTCATTCCAGGACCCCTAAGCTCATCATTTACAGTGCACAGTCAAGGGTAACAATTTATTTTCGGTATACCCATTTCGTAGATAATTTTATAAGTAAACCTTGTTTTAGTTATTTGTATTTAAAAAAGTAAACGGTAATTAGACCAAAATTAATTACCGCAGAACAAGGTTTTGTTCGATAATTATAAACGCATTAAAGAATTTGGAATTCTGATTCATATTTAAGTAGAAAATTATATACTATAGAATTTCGCATGTGAACTGTCTTGGTTAGAGGATATTACATAGATATTACATTACCTACTTCTAAGATAAGCTTTGAGAAACTTCTTGTGTAAATAAACGTTAATTATTTCAGCCATTACCTGTATACGTTAACGAATCCATATTCAATTGGACTATGCAGCAGTGATAACATACTGTTAACTTAATAAAGCGACTTTGTTGTTAAAAAAATTTCATGTGTATAATTAATTTCCGATACGAAAAATATATATGTATTTCGAATATTGGGAAAAACTATCAACGGCTTAAATATTGTTATCGATTGTAATCGCCACTATAATAAGAATGGAAAATTTGAAAGAACGTTTCAGAATAGCGATGATTGAAGATTAGAGGTATTATTTTGCATAATTTAATGAAATCGTTCGTAAATGATATAGTAAAGCACATAATGGCGTCCGTTGCCCTAGAATATTGACTACTTAACATTAATTTTTCATTGACGAAATGAAAACTTAATTTTTAACGCCTATAATAGTCTAGTCTGACTGAAATAGAAGTTTTTCATTTTCCTGATAATGACCAGGAACCGATAGTATACATGCAATTGTAATAATAAATAATTAAAGTCCGTTAAAAAAAGAAGTTCAAACTTATTGAATTCATTAATATTGCATCTTACAAAAGTTTTAAACCGTCGAGACCAAGAAAAAATAAAATAAATTGAATTTCTATGAAGTAAGTAAATTTAATTCTTAAAAATGAAATGAATTTTTATTATGTACATATTTTTAATTAAATATGACGATATTAACTTTATCGAGTAGAGTCTAGGGAGTTTTAGTTTTGTGCGTGATCATAACGGTGACGCGTCAATTGGACCTGCAGTCAATAGGACGCGAGGCAATTGGACGCTGTCAATTGGAATTACATGTTTTTCATGTTGTTTGGGGTACGGTGTTAGTTGGTAGATGCGATCGGGGGTAAACGGTATTGGTTGGTAGGTTACAGTTATTACAATTTTCTTCTTAAAAAAAAATTACATGTTTTCATATGATTTGGGGTAAACAGTGTTGGTTGGTAGATGTGATCGGGGATAAACGGTGTTGGTATTTTTATTTTGAGTTACAACAATTTTCTATTTTTAAAAAATTACGCAGTATAAAAATTTTAGCACATTAATCGTCTGAAACAGTGATAAGATAGGTACCCTTGATCCAATGTTACCTATATTATCTGTATCGCCCAATTGTCATGCGTCAATTGTTAGACGCGTCAATTATCACGCGTCAATTGACGTATAATCGTTTATAACGACGATCCGTAACCCAGTAAATAGAGAAAATTTGGACGAAATAATAGTTACAGCTATGAAATTAGAGAACAGACTTGGTTTGTACTCCCTTTGAAGTGTTCAAAATTCCCCACCCCGTACCCCACCCCCTTCCGAGAGAAAGGAGACAAAACAAGTGTCAAAAAAATCAGTTTTTGTAATTAACTTAAAATTATCAATTTTTTCAAAAACAAAAACAATGTAAATGTATTTCGCTTATATCTCCAGAATGGCCATTCGTAACGCAAAATGCTTGAAATAAAATTTGTATATAATTTAAATACAAACAATTTCATTTTAAACATTTCATTATTAATTAATACTTAGAGATATAATTATTTAAACCTTTTTGCCTAAGACACAATCGCTGCACGTTTTGCATAACAAATTCAACAAGTCGAAAACCATCGATTCTATGTACTTAGTACATATAATAAAAGTTAGTAGAAAATTAAATTTTGAATCTATGTATACACGAAATATTATTTTTGTAACCTTTATAAGGCGATGGAGGAAAAAATAATAAAAAATTCTCATTTTCATGCGTTTGTTTGCAAATAACTATGTTTTGACTGCTTGTTAACAATAAAGTGCCTGATAGTTTTTTACAGTTAATTAATTTTTCTGTGAAATAAGCGCAGGCAGAAGTTTTTACGACAAATAATTCGCTAGTTACAGCTGTTTGAAAGTATACTCAAAAAATTGACTTTTATTGAGAATCCCAATTTTCGCTAAAAAATGGCGGTTAATTTTTTTAAAAATTTGTTTTATCCTATTTTCAGTACTTTATAAACAAGTGCAAAATTTCGAAATCTGGGCTCACCAAAACCGATCAAGAAGATCCTTACACCATATGAGTAAGTTTTTTCAAAGAGAAAAATTATTCGGGAAATAATTACTTATACTAACGCGAAGTTGCAGAAAGAGAGGGAACGATTCAAAAATACTACCGAATTACATGATACAGATGCAGAAATCGAACTCACTGCTCTTTTGGGACTTTATTGTATTCATGTGTGTTCAAGTCAAATAACCAGGATTGTGATCATTTGTTTGCAACTGATGGTACTGGACGTGAGATTTTTAGATGCATCTTGTCAAAAACACGATTTTTGTACCTTTTGAACAGTTTACGATTTGATAACCATAACACAAAATATGAAAGACTTGCAGAAGATAAAACTGCAGTAATATCTTTCGTGTTCTACGAGTTTGTCAAAAATTGTAAGAATAATTATAATCTTGGTGTGAATGCAACTATTGATGAGATGCTTGTTGCATTTCGTGGTCGCTCCCATCTCAGAATATACATGCCTCAAAACCTGCAAAGTATGGTTTGAAAGTCAAAGCCATCTGCGTTTTAGACAAGTTTTATTTTTACTATGGTTATATTTATGCTAGAAGAGGATCTGATGGCAAGGGTCTCTCCAAAGAAGAAAACAAACTTCAAGTACCTACGCAGTGTGCATTGCGACTGACTCGAGACATATGTAACACCAATGGAAACATAACTTCAGATAATTGGTACAGTTCTTTGCAATGTGTCCCGTCTTCGATGTAGCAAACCTGTGTGCAAAGACACTTTGTAACTTGAAAACTTAAATCTTAGTGCTTCGTAGTTTTACGAAAATCCTTATACTTTAAGTTTTGATACTTTTTTATATTTTACATAGATTATGGATATTGTTTCTAAGTAAAAGTTGTAAAAATAAGTTTTTACCAAAAATAAGTCGAATATGTTAATTGTAATTTTAATTAATAAAAATATTTAAAAAAATTTACGTTTTATTTTATTAACAAATGGACACATTGTAATTTAGTCAAAATCAGGTAGATTTAAGGAAAAATAACTTAGTGATCTACGAGACCGTAGGTCGGTACTTAGGTAAGTAGAACGTCCCCAAAGAGGACTTTACTGTTGTGCAAGAAACGTTTTTTGAAAATTTCAAGCGCACCCTTAATTTTTCAAAACTAACATTATGTTTCTAATTAGCTTCCAACCAAGCAGGGCTGATCCCAGAAGCTCAAAATTCAATTCGAATACTTTTTGTCTTCAACTTTTCACTCAATCAATTTTATCACCATAAATAATAAAGTACACATTTTATTCATGTACTTTCACAATTGCTAATCCCATATCTGCTGAATATTCTCTATTTGTCCCTATTATTATATTTCATAGCCATAATCTTTTGAATCACTTAGCGGACGTTAAAAAATGCATACGTCTGTCAGTATAAATCGTATAAAATGTTTAAAAAAAAAGAAATTCTTCGTAATTAAATTCTCTACAACTTTTATTTGAAGCATTTTGCAATACGAATGGCAATTCACGAATATAAGCGAAATTCGCGCGATGCGCACGTGTTAACGTTTCGCCGCAAAACGGTTCGAAATTAAAAAAAATTATTAAACGCAAACATTGAAAAAAAAAAACACGTATTTTAATATATGTCAAAAATTTCACCGTGTTGACAGCTGCTAGCAATGACATTGCCAACCGAAAATGTTTTGGCATATAGTAATATTGGAGAAATTTGACCATTTGTCGGCCCAAAAATCGTATGTATTACGTCGCCAGAAACCATCCTCGCACTCGGAAAGGTCAGCTTCTGGCCTGGTAATTACGAAATAATTGTGTCACGAGTATCAAACCTATTGCCCCGAAGTGCCACAACCGTTATTGGCGACGAGGTGAAAACAGTGTTCGGTGTATATTTCAAAACAATTTTCAATGATTGAAGGACAATTTAATTTATTGCTTGATATCTTCGCGAAAACGATCACTGTAAATCAACGTCAATTAATTAATAGACTTCCAGCAATAATTTGATAGAAAAAAAGTCAGTTCCAAGAATAGCACAATTTGAATATTTTGAAGCAAAAAAAAAGAAAAGTTTACATGTTTGCCTGGAACGTTTCGAAAATTTCGTAGCTGTTAATTATATCCAAAATATTGAACGCGTCTGGGTATATCTCATAAAACTTGCTTCTGTGGAATAGCGAATATCTACAAATTTTATATTATTAAAGAAGTGAAATTCAAGTCATCATTATTGATCATTAAGATTGATCATATTAGCTCTAGGACTATGACTATGAAAATGAATCCCATATTAATTTCTAAAACAATATTTAAAAGTCTATCATTTCCAACGGCTTAAGTTCATTGTCAAACTATTTTACAGTACTGCCTGAATTTTAAGATCAACAATAAATTATGTATGACTCTGGGTATAAGCATTTTAGAAAACAGTTATTTAATGTTTTTTATCTACAACCTTTTTCTATCGAAACTCCGACGCAAATCCGATTTAACCTCCTTGAGGTCCTTAATAAATAGGGGGACTTCATTATTAATAATTATTATAAGTGCCCTCGTAGTACACCTCCGGTTGAACAATTAAGTGAGTGGTGGATAAAAAACACAATACGAAGATTATTTATATACAGAAAATTTAATTCTTGCAAGCATCGCTACAAGACATTTTGGTTCATGGCAGAAGGTAACAAAACATTCATGCTGAGTTTGAACAAATAAATATAATTGAAACTATTTTCACCATTAGTCAAATGGACCGAAATTTACATTACATCGAAGTCATAAAGAAGTAAAATATTAAGATTCTTAAATATCAAATATGTAGTTATACAGGGTTCACGGGACATAGGGTCCATATATGATAAAATCGGTTTTTTGTGAATATTATTAACAAGGAAGAATTCGATGCAAATAGTTCAGAAAATGAGAAAAAATCAGGTCAGAAATTTTTTTTAATTTGTTGAAAATCTATAGCTTTTATGTTCTTGTTACACGCCGACCCAATGGAATACGCCTCGTGGCTCAGTTGGTCCCCACGTGCGATATAAAGTATATCACAAATTGCACAACTGATATGCTATAACATTACGGTTCGAATTCCGAGTACGAATTACGTTTTTAAATTTCTTTTTAAATCAATTAAGCTTTTTTTATCTACTACTCTAATCAAGTTAGTTAACTTGGCAAAATTCAGAATAAAAAAGTAAAAACAGTGATTTGTAAAGACAAAACAACAAGACGTAATTGAGTTTTAAAAAAAATTAAAAAAAAAAAAGGAATGCTCGGGATTGGAACCGTAATTTGCTAGTCGTGAAAACCACTGTACTCATATGTTATACAATACTATTTTTCATTATTGTATTAATCATTTCTTTGTATAGTCTTAACATTTACGACCTTCAACTACAGTCAATAATATGGTATTAGATTTTAGTAAGTGCCTACAAAGTTTACCCAGAAATGAGCAATTGGTTTAAGCTTTCATAGTCCAGTTGGTAAGCCCAGTGTCGTTAAAATTCGGGTTTAAAGTAATCGCGACGGCTTTAGGAACTGGTTATACGACCTAGTTTTACCCAGAAATCTTTTGAATTTTTTCTCGCAAATGTCGTCACTTTTACGCAAATGTCGCAATTTTTACGCAAATATCACAAAAAACAAATGTCTACATAATTTCTTCAGGTGGCTTTGTGTTTTGAGGATTGGTCATCAATCTATACCATAGACTTTTAGTTTGACGACGTTTTGACCGGAAAAAATCAGTTTTTATTGAGGCATTTGCTGATAAAGAGCCGTCATCCAGTTGACCATTATCTTTAAATGCCTCGATAAACTACAGGACTTTCCTGTCAAACATTGGCAATAAATCATGTTCAGTTCAACCTACCAGTTTCTACCGTCAAAAAAAAACTACAAGACCTACGATGTAACAGATTTTGATAAGATCAATCCGGCTTTGGTCCAAACGAAATGGAAAATGTAACTGCAACGAAATGTGGAAAACATTTCTTAATATCATAAACCAGTGCATTTCTGACAATGAACAACAAAAATGTATCAAAACACAACTTACGCTACAGCCTCTCTTCAAAAGTAAGCACACCGCTACTTAAAAACACTTGACGGCTCTGCATGTTCTTCCAACTTCGAAACGGCGGAACTTTATCCTACACCCTTTTCTCAAGCCTTCTCCTCCAAAAAACCTAAATTCTAGTCTAGACTACTTTTTGTGACCGTCCTCTTGAATCTCTTTGCAACGTCAGCTTCTCCGGAAAACTAAAATAAATGAAAGTTCTCTCAAACCAATTCTTCTCCTGGACCTGACTCCTATCTCCCTTTTCTTGAAAAAGTGCACTAAATCTGTTTCATATCCTCTTTCAAAAATAATTAATAAATCATTTTTACAATCATCTGTCCCTTCACGAATGGAAACTAGCAACAGTCACCCCTATCTTCAAAAATGGAAACAAGTTGGATCCAAATAACTACCGTCCAATAAACCTGATATCTGTTGTAAGATTAGGGAATCCATCATCTTTGAGTCGATGTATGAGAGACTGATGTCTGAAAAAATTATTTCCTGATAATCAACACGGGTTTTGTTAAAAGATCGATCAACCCTGACTAGCCTTCTTCAGTGTGGTAACGCCTAGTCTAAAACTGTTGATGACAGCAAGCCTATGCAGAATGTTATTTACATTGACTTCTTAAAAGTGTTGACAAAGTACCTCACCAAAGACTTTATTGAAGTTATAAAATGCTGACATCAGAGGAAACTTAAAAGAATGGATATCAAGTTTTTAACAGGAAGATATTTTAAAGTCAAAAGTTGGTCTAGAACATTCAAACGAAAGACCTGTTACGAGTGGTATTCCGCAAGGTTCTGTTCTCCGACCATTTACTGTTTACTGTATATGTCAGCGATCTTCAGCACACTATTACTAACTGTATGTGTCTTTTCGCCGATGACACTAAAATCTTTGAAATCCTCTTAAAATATATTAGCCTCCAAACAGACCTAAATGCATTACAACACTGTTGTTCTACCTGGCTCCTTTCGCTAAATGTGAAAAAGTGTAAAGTGCTCCACATCGGTAAAAAAACCCGAATGAACTTTATTACTTAAATGGACATGTGTTAGAAACGGTTTGTCTCAAAACAATTTGGGTGTCACTGTTAACCAAACTCTAACGTGGAACGATCATATCTCGTCAGTAGTCAAAGGTGCAAACTCCAAACTATATCTCGTCAGGCAATTCTTTTCTACTATCTCACCTATGAGCTACCGTAAAATATACACACGTTACGAGCGTCTTATCCTAGGAATACGCCGGTCCATTAAGAATCCTATTCTAAATCGAGACCAAGAACTATTGGAAAACTATCAACGTCGGGTGACACGAATTCTACGGCCAAATAAACCTTCATACACGGAACGGTTAAAGGAAATAAACCTTACTATACTCAGTATACTATTGGCGCGGAGTAATAAACTTGTCAGAATTATCGAATCTCCCGTATTGCAGTGGCGTAGGTACCTGATACGTTTGGAAAATCATATTTTTAGTAGGTAAATATATTATAATAGTAAAATCTACCTTGATATGAATTATTATGTGGTTTCTTTTATTGTTTCAATCCTTACTTTGTGGAATCTATTTTCATAGTAAATAATTTAATTCAGCAATATTCCACCGTTTAATAAGATATAAATAGATGCAAAACTTTTGTAAAACACAGTATTTGAATATAAAATTAAACTCTAAAATCGATAAATGACAAATGTGTCGTTTCTCAATTTGTCTATTTTAAATTTTAATTTTATATAGGTACGTATACTGAGTTTTACAAAAGTTATGAATCTATTTGTATCTTATTAAACTGTGGAATATTTCAAAAAATTATTTACTATTATGTGGTTTGTTTCTTATTATTACAATTAAGAATCGATATAGCTAAATAAAGTAATTTTAAAACAATTATTCTTTAGCGTCAAAATGTGTGTTGATTATCTATCATCAGGTAAAGTGGGGTCGTTAGCGCAGTCATTACGGCAGACGGGTTGTAATTTCTGCGAAAGATTACAGATAATTAGTTGTTTGACCGAAGGGCTTCGTATACTTTCTAAATGAAAAATATGTTTAGTTTGTTATTAGCAATGAATCGGCTTGTTTGTTTGTTTGTGTGTTAGTGCAAATAATTTTGAAATGGAAAACTTTTCACCAGCAAAACGTGTTAAAAGTGGTGCGTTATCTGCTAATAGAAAAAATTATAATTTTAAATGTGCATGACGCTGTTCGATGTCAACACCCTGCAAAAAGTGTCGATGATATTGTAGGATTATGTTCTGCAATGACGGGAATATCAAAATCCACCATTTATAAACTAGTGAGGGAAAGAAAAATTTGGGACAAGTGCTTCACCCACTTCCATCTCCTGGTCGGCGCCCGATGGAATTAGATGATGCAATGAGGAATTCTGTCCGTAGAAAGGTTCACTCGTTCTACTTACGGAAAGAGATTCTACAATCGATAAGATTTTACTAGCAGTAAATGAGGATGAAAATCTACCCCAAATGAGTCGTAGAACACTGTGGAAACTTCTTCGCAAGTTGAAGTTTACTTGGGAGAAGATAAATAGAAGATCCGTTTTAATTGAAAAACAAGAGATTATTACATGGAGGGAGAAATTATCTTCGGGAAATAAGAAAATATAGGCGTGAAGGCAGGCGTATATTCTATTTGGATGAAACCTGGAAAAATGCAGGACATACCGTAAAAAAACATGACATGATAATACCGTTACGAGTGCTTGACAAGGTTTTATAGAAGCGCTATCGACAGGATTTCGACCGCCTTCTGGGAAAGGAACACGGTTAATTATTATCTCATATTGGCAATGAAGATGGCTTTGTAGATGGTGGTTTGTTAGAATTCAAATCAAAGAAAACTGGCGACTACCACGAAGACATGAATGCGAATGTGTTTGAAGAATATTTTGAGCAGATGCTAGATTTGATACCCCAAATTTCAGACGAGGAAGAAAAGTTAAATGACCAAGCGTCATGTGCCTGAAACAGTGTTCTACTCTCTAAACACCATTTATTGTAACCATGAGTGGTATTGTCAGTTATTTTTAAATATACCTATTTTACCTACTAATGTCTTGTTATTTAAATGAACATTTTTATGTTACTTTTATCTATTTTCATAAGTTTCCATGACAACCACATAATTTTATAATTGAGCCAAATTTACTTTTGATGCCTAAAATCGGTCCCTCACATTAATTGTAATTGTAATAAATGTACTGACGATATCTGCATTACTATTTTATTGTATATTTATCTCATATATTATTTATATGTTATTTATTTTATTTGTGTAGTAGATCACATTACAAATTTTACTTCTTACGTATTATATACCATTATTTTTGTATCTTGGTATAATACCCACATCTACGGCTATGATTCTCGTTTCGTCAGTACCTGGGCTGATGGCAACGTGTTTACATAGATTAAACTATTGTTCTCAGACCCTAGATGGGTCGATATGCTGCAAGAGCGGCACAACGATCGTATTTTGGTTAGAATTTATTGGTTTTTACTTAACCGTAGAAGTACCTGCTTTCACAAGAAAATAAAGAATTATTTCAAGCAATTATGATTTATTACTCCGCGCCAATAGTATACAGACTTTAGATCTAAAAACCGTCGCCTCCGAGGTGATTTAATACTAACGTTTCGGATACTCAAACTCAATTTTAGAAATTTAAAATCATTATTCTCCTTGAGCAAGATACAAGGCTGCGTGGACACTCTAAAACTCAAAAAAGAAACGTTTACATCTCGCACTAAGAGTATTTCTAACCAACAGAGTGTTTGATGTTTGGAACAGTCTCCCACCCGAGGTTGTTTACTTACCTTCTAAGTAAACACCTTTAAAAAATAAAGTTGACAAACTTTGTTTTATACTAATTAAAATTATTGTTTTGTTTTAGTAATTAAAATTTATTTAAGGCTAAGAATTTGTAGCGTTTTTAAAATTTCCCGTCTACTATAAAATGTAATAAACTTCAACGCTTATTTTTTATATCACGATTTAAACCCTTTATAAACAATGTAGTAAGCTATGTCTACATTTTTTACTTCTCAATTACACAACATAAATTCATAAATTTAATTACTTGTTTTATCACAATTCAATAGCTTATGTCATGCCTCAATATATTTATTGTGTATCTAAAAAAAAATTAATGTTTTTCGATTCCTTAAATTAAATGAAAAAGAATTAGTTTTGTGTGCAAAACACGTATGAAAAAAAAATATGTCTGACAGTTTAAACACTTTTTGCATAGATTGCGCTAGTGTTTGCCCCACAGAACGCCATTTTTGGTAAATGCGGTGAAATGCCTTATTCTATGGTGTTTATTATTCACAATAAGTGAAATTAGCACAAATTACTGTGTCGTCACAGTAAAAAATGTTCGGTGTTGCAGCGGTGTTGTTACCTCGTCCAACAAAATACGTGCGATTCATTATTTCGTAAATGACAGTAATTGTGTATGCTGCGCCATCTATTTATTTAATGCTTCAAACACAGGAAATTCCCAGTCTTAATTTTTATTTAAAGAATATTGTTTGCTTACGAATTTTGTACATCAAATAGGCTTTTAGTTTATTATTGTTAAAAACGTTATAGTGTTTTCTCTGCCTTTATCTCTTTGTAATAAATAAAATAATAAATAACTAAGAGTCTATGGTATAGATCGATGACCCATCCTCAAAGCCAAACTCCTGAAAGAAGGCCCAATAATTAATTGGGAAGCCGCCAATTAATATAAATTTTTAGTGAATTTTTTCAGGTTGTCAACCCATCGTTAATGACGTTCTACAAACAAAAATATCGTTGTTTTTCTTTCAATTTAAAAAAAAAGTGAATTTGAAATCTGAATACCATCTAAAAATATCACAGTTTATATTAATATTTCGCCCGTTTGGAACTCCTCAGGATAGTGAAAACTCAAATATCTTTTTTCCAATTGTAGAAAATGCAGTTCAATAGTGAAGACTTAATTTTATTGCACAAGTGTTTTGAAATAAAAACTAGATAATTAACAAAGTAACAAAATCGCAATCAAATGTCGAGTCAATTATTAGTTGTTTAAATTAATTTACTGAATTATGCGTTTACAAAGCATTAGCTTTCAGAACTTTATTAATTATTAGCTTTACAGAAATGTTTGGTAAAATAAACTAAACATATACACGTCAGATGATGAGTTTCACACAAACCGCTGCAACCACGAGTGTTGTTTATTTCTTTGTATTACAAAAATTAGGATAATTTACTGCATATGCAGTATAAGAAACTAGAAACCCTACAGATTGTTGATAAAACGAATTTCTAAAACATAAAAAAACGTTCAGATTAAATCATTTCCTGGACGTGTTTATAATGATTCCTGTTTACAAATGTTATACTTTGTGTTACATTTTCAACCAAATTTATATTACTGGGATAAATTTAAAAGCGCCTTAAAATTATTACATATAGTAACTATTTTTCAAGTTTAAAAAATTGGGAAATAATTAAATAAATGAATGGTATTGAATGAAAAATTTACTTCACGTCTGGTCTATGTTAAATATATTTAGTAAATTGGTCGTTTGATTTTTTTTCAGAACGCCCGATAAAAAGCGATGATTGAATGGCATTTACCAACGTATTGTCGAAAGCTTTCGCAACGTGTAGCTTTAAGCCGCACAATAGAGAATTTAAAATTTTTTGACGAAGCAAAAAAACTCGGTCGTGATGTTGACAGCAGTACATTAGGTACAATACATTTTCTTTATCAATGTAATGGGAGAAACATAACACTAATAACGAAAGAAAATGCAGATGTAATTGCTTAATGTACCATTATGAGCGAAATTATTGTAATAAAATTAATGAAAACGAAAGGATCGAGCAAATGTACTTTTTCAAGCGCTTTTCTATACGAAGTTCTTTGTTTGGGCATAGGTCAGTTCTTTCTTTTCATAACGATTTGATATTAATGGAATTAATGTTTGCTACCTGCAAGTTTACACCTGTTTAATGATTCCCAAGAGACATTAATCACGCTACCCCGTACAATCTACAATCGATATTTTGCTGGGGTTGATTATTATTCACAATGTTTACACAATCCTCGTACCAATAACTATTACATAAATTATGAAGAGAAAAAAACTACCTACCTCTCATTTTCGAGATAAAATCACATGTAAAAGTTGGTTAATTTAATCACAACAAATCCCTAGTAAAACTTCACGGTTGCAAATTCACTGGAAAAAAACTACTATTTGGAAACGTTGAAATGAAATTGAAGAGAACACTGGAAAAACGCGATGCGCGCGATGTATTCGAATAAATTCGTGTAACACCACTTCTTCGGTGGACAAATTCGAACTGAACCGCGGCGCCTGCTCACCATGAATTTTCCCCTACTATGTGGAAAAACAACCCACTACAAGATCATAGATATTTTATAAAGGCAATTTTAAATTTATAACCCTTTAATAATGAAATAGAAAATGAAAAATCCGTTATCAATTTTTTATTGTACGTTTTGTGCGCGACATTTAGCGTGTAATTTTATAAATGAAAATTTTTAATTTTTCCGTCGTGTTTATTTTCGACGTTTAACACTTGTTTCCGTCTTCGACACGAAAAAACATTTGTTGCATGTTTAGACTGTTCTAATTCGAGTTCTTGCATATAGTACACGTCGATAACTTTACTTTGTCCATCGCGATGGAAGGCAACTAACGTTCGGGGATCTTTAACACAAATTAGTTGAAAATATGTTATTGGGTAAAAATACTGGAACATTTCTAGGTGAAATGCTTACCTAGTATTTGTACGAGCTTTCCTTTTTTGGAAAACTCCTAAAATTAATGTCTTTCGACGTTATCTGACAGTATTTGAAAACATACGTTTTGGAGATGTTTGCCAAATTTTACACAATAACAATTGGCATCTAAAATATCGTCTGTAATCAGACGATTATTTTATTGTATTTGTTGAAATCAGTATGCTTATTGTTTCAGACTACCAATTAACATGTAATTTAGGGCAGATGCTTAGTTTCAAGATTAAAGATGATAGTGTCTAAAAGATTAAGCATAGCAACCATTGTTTTTAATCTACGTATACATTCAGATGTATTTTTGTCGATTAAAAATTTAAGCCTTCTTAAAGGTTTATCGAAATATCGAGCTCACATTTGCTTCAAATTATACAGGGTGTTCCATTAGTGCGTAATTCTTCCTAGCGTCATTATTTTTAATTTTAGAGCAAAAATCATTGAGGAATGTTTTGTAGAATCACTTAAGCTATCTTCTAAAATTATTTACAAGTATACAGGGTGTTTCCTAAGTGCTGTACTGCATTCTTTTAAACTTTTTTAAATGGCACCATATTGATTTTAATTTTTATGGAGCTTCTTTTCTTCCTATTTATGATGGTATAATCGAATTTCACCCATATCTAACAGTTTTTGAAATATTAACTTTTTTAAGAAATGCAGATGGTCAGTAAAAATTGTATTTCTCAGACGTTCAGTGCAATATTCAAATTTTTTTGATTAAAACTTTTAAAGGAAGTGTCAAGCTACAATTTAATTATTTTGAAATATTTTTACACTATACAGGACTGTCCAAAATTTTGAAGTGAATATTCAAAAATTAAAAGTGTAATATCTCAATTTTTTTAAATGGAATGGTATGTTTATTTTAGTGTTTTCATAAAGATAATTAATTATTCGTTCGATTTTCTTCAACATGTCCTATACCTAAACCTAATACTTTCCGAGTTATTCGAAATTTAAAATATTGCATGTTACATGGCCATTTTATATTTGACTTTTATGCTCAATTTATTGAGTAGGCTCTGAAAAATGTGCCATTTTATAATAGACTTTCATGCACAATGAATTAAGTAGCCTTTGAAAAAATAGAATAAAATTGACAGTTAATATTTCGTCGTAAAAGAAACTAATACAATTTTTTTGTAGTTTAGGGAATTTTTAATTTATTTAACATGTAAAAAGTAATAAATATAAAAACAATAACAAATTTCATTTTTTAAAATGTCCGCCATCTGCAGTAATGCATAATTGAAGTCTTTCAATAAAAGAGTTGCCAACACGTTGCAATATTATTTGTGGAATATTTTCAAAAGCACCGCGTATTCTCTCCTTCATGTCATCTCTAGTTGTGGGAACATCCTTGTACACAATTTCTTTAATGTATCCCCACAGAAAAAAATCTATTTTTGTCAAATCTGGAGAGTTAGCAGGCCAGTTGAAATTGCTACCTCTACCTATCCACCTGTTAGTAAAGTGTTCATTTAAATAATCTCTAACCATTCTGTTATAGTGAGGTGGTGCACCGTCATGCTGCAGCTACATACTTTGGCGGATATTTAAAGGCACTTCATCTAATAGTTGGCCTAGCTCCTCCCTTAAAAAATGAAGATACCTTTCTCTAGTTAGTCTTTCTTCAAAAAAGTACGGCCCAATTACAAAATTACCTATTATGCCCCCCACACAATAAGAGACCATCTATGCTGAGCGTCGACGGGTCTTAAGAAGAACGGGTTCTCTTGGGCATAATAGTGCATATTATGTTGATTGATGTTATCATTTTTATGAAAGGTTGCTTCATCTGTAAACATTACTCTCTCAAAAATCCGGGGTTTTCCTGATTTCTATCGAAAGCCCATTGGCAAAATGCAACTCTATTTAGTTTATCCGTTTCACTTAGGGCTTGATGTAGCTGCATATGAAATGCATGAAATTTGTTTTTCTTAACAATGTGAGAAATACTTGTTTTACTAATATCCGTTTCGCTACTTAAATTTCGTAAGCTGGTATGGGGCTGCTCAATTAATGACAAAATAACATTAAATTCATTCTCTCCATTGGCCACTCTTTTTTCTCTCGGGTATTTCAGATAGCAAACGCTGCCAGTTTCTTCAAAACGAGTTTTTAATGTTTTAAATGATAGTTCTTGTGGGTGCCGCCGTTCCGGAAATCTTTGAGCGTAGACGCGAGAAGCTAATAAACAATTTTGTTCACTAGCTCTAAACAATAGATCATATCGATCATTTCTTCATTTTTACTTCACTACAAAATAGTAATTGTCATTTAGCTTTGTTACCTACAATTTTCATAGGCAACTCAATTTATTTGTGACAGTGTAACATTAAAACCTACATGCAATATTTTAAATTTCGAATAACTCGGAAAGTATTAGGTTTAGGTATAGGACATGTTGAAGAAAATCGAACGAATAATTAATTATTTTTATGAAAACACTAAAATAAATATACCATTCCATTTAAAAAATTGAGATATTACACTTTTAATTTTTGAATATTCACTTCAAAATTTTGGACAGTCCTGTATAGTGTAAAAATATTTCAAAATAATTAAATTGTAGCTTGACACTTCCTTTAAAAGTTTTAATCAAAAAAATTTGAATATTGCACTGAACGTCTGAGAAATACAATTTTTACTGACCATCTGCATTTCTTAAAAAAGTTATAAAAAAATTAATATTTTAAAAACTGTTAGATATGGGTGAAATTCGATTATGCCATCATAAATAGGAAAAAAAGAAGCTCCATAAAAAATTAAAATCAATATGGTGCCATTTAAAAAGTTTAAAAGAATGCAGTACAGCACTTAGGAAACACCCTGTATACTTGTAAATAATTTTAGAAGATAGCTTAAGTGATTCTACAAAACATTCCCCAATGCATTTTGCTCTAAAATTAAAAATAACGACGCTAGGAATAATTACGCACTAATGGAACACCCTGTATATTTTGGTAAATTTCAATAGATCATAATTATGTGTGATATGGTGAAAGAAAAGGAGAGCCGTGTAGAAGACAACAAATGGTTTATTTAAACAAAATAAAAACACTATTCTTTAACAAACTATAGAGGCAACAACTTATAACTGCCATATACTCTTTAAGTCATTACAACACTTTGGAAAACATTAATTCGTTTTCAGATCAAATTCACCATTTCACCCATGAATACGGGTGAAATAACTAGTAAACTTAGTTATTTTGCTTTTTTACCACACAAATCACACATGAGATTCATATTTTGAGCCAATGTTGGCAGCTAACACATTTGATCCAATCGACGTCTTTTGTGCAACTGTACAGTTCACCGCACCCACACAACAACTCTCTTCATCGTCCACGTCGTCATCCTCGTCCTGCAAGTCGACATCCAGAGATGAGTCGGATTCGGTGTCAGTGGTGGATACTTTTCGTTTCTTAGGTTGCTTGTCTTTAATATTCCCTTTGCTAATTTTTTGGCCACGGTTTTTCTTTGGGCTTCCTTTTAGCATTTGCTCCACTTTTATCTTACTTTTTATTGTTTTCTTTTGTCGTTTTCTGTTTCGAAGTTTAACAATGTTTTCTGGAGAATTTAAAACCTCAGCTAAAGCTCTGGAATTTTTCCTTTCAGACTCAACTTTATTTTGGATACGTGGTATCGGTAAATATTATCAGAAATTTTTCAGGGGTTATTTCAGATTGTTTGGTTGCCACTTTTGAAGTCACATCCGTTTCTTCTGATGAGGAATGCATGTTTTTCTGTGGATTTTCCCTCTGTTGTGGACAGCCTAGTTGTGGTAAAGCTCGTCTGTGTTCAAGTCCTTGATTGGTATTTGGTTGATCTGAGAAATTCGGGCTTTCCTGCCAATGCGAACAACCTGGTTGAGGTGAAGTTTTCACGTAATCCCTTGTATTCTTGTTGTTGATTCGAATAAAAATGCGTATTCGGGGATGGCATCAGGATGAAACGGGAAAACTCCTGTACTTCTGAACCCTGATATTGCGTTCTCTGTCGTAGCTGCTTGTAACCATGCTTTTGAAAGCAGTCCTCCGAACACTAGCCGTGAGATTCTTCTGTTTGGATTCATTTTAATGTAGGAATTGCAAGCATTGTAATAATAGAATTTTAGAGCTTTAAACAATGCTCTATCTAGTGGCTGTAAGTAATGCGTCGTGTGGCTGGGTAGACACAGCAACACTATGTTATTTTCTGTCCCTTCATGCTTCCTGAGTGCAAAATGGTTTCTTAGCCACAGAAGGAAGATATCAGTTGTTACATACGCCGACTTTTGTGACATGAAAATGATGGAACCTGGCGGCATACCATCTTTGTAGTCAGCCTTTTCATTTTTCCCCTTCAAAATACATGCTGGGGGTAAAAACATGCCCTCTCCATTGCAGCAAGCGATTATGGATATAGTTCCACCCTTTTCACTGGATGTTATTGCCGGAACGCTCTTGGATCCCTTGACTGCTAGCACATAACCTGGTCTATTATTTAGTTGAAGTCCGGACTCATCAACGTTAAATATGTTTCCCGGCTTATCAAGATGTTCTGCAGCAATGAAAAGTAGTCTGAAACGTTTTCTTGTTTAAGCCCATTGATCTTGCATGTGAAACTCCCTCTGATTTACGAATTGAGAGTTCCGGATTTCTTTTTAAGAATAAGTGCAGGCAATCCATTCCGTCAAGTTGCTTTTCTCAGTTAAACTTGTGATGTTGGTTGCTTTTCTTAGCCAGTTTATATGCTGGTACGTACTTCTGTCCTGGTTGGTGCAAATCCGAATTTTTGTAATTTTATCATATGTTTTACTATCTTTTTCTTTCATTCTTGTGTTAGGACAGGCGGCCCACCTAAAATTTTTTTCTTAAAGCACCCATTAACTATTCTTCTCTTGAGCGTTGACCATTGAATTCCAAACTCCTTTGAAGCTTTATTTAGTTTCATTCAGTTTTAACTGCTTCTACGGCATCTCTAAGTTGCTCCTCGGTCCAATCAGCACGAGTGGATCCTCTTTTTCTTTTATAAAATGTAGGCATCTTTACCTGGAACAATGGTGATAGGTAGAACAGTGACAAACCTAATCAGACATAACCAAACGAAACACGAAAGATAAAGAGCCGCGATTCGCACTAGGCACCACCGCTTCAACAGAAAATATATCTTTTATAGGATAGCAGGTGCTAAAAATTTATGCATTTATAAAACCAATCTAAATAAACGCTTTTAATTCTTCACCATCTCGCCCATGCTTGGATTCACCATTTATCCCATTTTATATGGCTGAAACGGTGAATAGCATAGCAAGAAGTAAGAAGTATTAGAGGCAACGTTTTCTAGGTTATCTAGTACATAAACAGACTAAGAAGGCAGAATATCTCAAGAAATACTTCTCGGCGTACTTAACGCAAAGGAATAGCAAGAAACGCATGCATCGTATAAAAAATTATTGAGCAGCGGAAATGGTTTTGTACAAATTACTTACGCTTTTAAAACGGGGCCGGTATTTTACAGGTGCACGTTGAACGGATGATCATAAACTGTCGGCGCTTATACATACAGAGACATCTGTGCACTCAGAAAAGAAATATAGTAATTCACCATTTCACTCGATTCGGCATATCACTCTGGCTTACCTAATACTAAATAGCATCTAGGGGTTTATTAAACAACAATAATTTCTGAATTGTTTCAAAATACGAATAAAAACGTACCATTTTTAGTTTTAACGCATGATTCTATTCTGCGTTACTTAAAGGGTTTGCAATGTAAAATGGTACAAGTAAAGGAAAGTTGATTTCTGATATGCATCAAATGAGAAATTTTCGATATAAAATTATGTGTTTCTTGCCATTTCTAGAGGTAACTGGGACGCCTTAGCCCCCTTACAAAAAGAATTTGATTTTTTTTACGTTTGCACACGAAAGAAAACAGCTAGCACAGGCAGACAATTTTGCACAACGCTAACACACCTTGCTGGCGTTAGTTATTGAGGTGTGAATCTGGGGGCTAATGCGACCTCAACCCCTCCACAAAAAATATCGAATTTTGTTATGTTTGCTCAACGCTAGCACATCTTTAATAACGGAGTTATTGAGGGTTGAATCTAGGAAGCCAGCCCCCACAAAAAAAAATTCGAGTTTTGACGTTTGAACATTAAGTAACTGAGCTAGCACAGGTTAGCACGTTTCTAAAAACACATTTTCGAGTTTATATCTTGAAAATATCGATTTTTCGAGTTTGGTCAAAAGGGCTAAAGTTGTAGCGTGCAAAATTTACCGCAACCCAATTACTTTGATTTGTTTGTACACTTAATAAAGAAAAAATGGGACAGTAAGTTTTTAGAAAACTAATGAGCATATATCTACTTTAAAATTAGTTTTATCTGACCACCATAACATAGTTTATTCTTTACTAATTCATCAACCTACCTTAATGGCTTTTTAGCGATTTTAATAAAACTGTAAAAATAAATCTAGTCATTACAATTTTTAGACTTATTTTATTTAAATTACCGTCGTAAATGATATTTATATCTACGTTACTATTATTTCTTAAATGTTTATTCATTTAAATACAATGATTGATCAATTACTACTAAGTCACAGCAATATACCGAGTGGTTAGCCGACTATGTCCGTCAATCTTCCTCCGGCTAAGTCAAGATGGCGTCGTGGGTGCGGTCGTCAATGTCCGGAAGCTCTCGGTTGTCGGTCATGTTTGGAAGCTTTCGGTCATGTTCGCGTTTGATTGTTGTCGGCTATGTTCGGCAAGATTCGTGAGTAACGATAAGATGGCGCCAAAAATAAAAGTTCCGGATCGTCGGTCGTCGTCGGGTTTGTTTGTCAAGCTTCGTGGTATGACAAGATTTTATACAGGTACAGGTCTGTTTATACAGGTACAGCTCTACATTAAGGTTTTTGTACAGAAAGCTGTACAAATCTAACAGACTATATCTGTATAAACAGACCTATACCTGTATAAACAGACCTCTACCTGTATAAACAGACCTGTACTTGTATAAACAGACCTGTAATTGTATAAAATTTTGTCTTACTCACGAAGCTTGACAAACCAACCCGACGACGACCAACGATCCGGAATCTTATTTTTGTAATAAAATAAACACAGTTTCATATATTTAAGAAGAAAATTCATTTTCTTACAAAGAAACTCTAGAAAAAAAAGCTACAGAGAATAGATTTTATAAACAAAACTGGTAAAGATTAAATTTGAAACTTACTTTAATTCAAAAACATACTGTGGCGTTTAGGGTGTGTTACTCTAGACGCCGGGTTGAATCAGAGAAAGAGTTGCATTTGGATCGGTTTGGCAGCGTTTATTATTATACATAGGGTTATCGAGCTATACTAAAGATAATTATGAATTGAAACGTTGTAGGTCAGCACATAGTAATTGGCGTACTATGTGCGGTGCGATGTCACCTGATATCGTGGTATTATGCGTCGTGCTAAAGACGTCGGCCCGGAATGAATTGCACCGATGGATTCGAGCTCCTGCCGGTCTTCCACCGATGCTGGTGCGGCGACTACTTGGCTGGTTCTTGACTTGTTGGCTTCTCGGCTGCCCTCATTATTCGGTTGTAACTGCACTGGTCTAAACTGAGTTCGTACTTTGAACGTAGGTTCGAACTGAACTAAACTGATGGCGAACTGTGTGTCGAAGTCCATTCTGTTGTTGTACCTACTTTGTTTATACATACGAAGTAGGTTAGTGTGTATCAAGCAAGGCCGTTAAGAAATGCTGAGTGCATTTGCTTACTTGCAATTGTATGTTTTGATTTCCGCGTTTACTACATACGTAATACGAGGATGTAGATTTGATTAGAATGGGGTTGCGATGTCAATCCCACAATACTATACAAAACAAAAGCATTGAAATTACATATCTAAAACAAGCATTTTGCACAGAACTCATGTCATTCCGATGCTAGCAAACATATAAAAGAGTATTGAAAACCATAAACAATTTGTTTGAAATATAAAATAAGTAGCATATAGAAAGTGCGCAAGAACTTACAAAATTTTAATAGAAAAGTGAAGAAAAGTATCGAACCGTAAATTGCGTTTACGAGAAAAATACTTGATACAAAAGTTATAAACAATTAAATTTACAGCAACCTTTTTCCATATTTTTTATATAATTGATATTGGTGGAGATATCGTTAAAACAATTAATGTCACGTGAATGTCATATCGGAGTAATTATTTGTCAGATCCAAAAATAGTTTAAATACAAGTTGTGTATTACGAAAAACCTTTCATTTGAAAAAAAGTAAATATTTTTGTTCCAACAATTCAAAAATCTATGTAGGTTAACAACCCTTTTGGCTTAGCAGATTATTCCTAAAATCAAATTGGATTTGCTATTATAAATAAACCCCATCCAAAGTTTCATACAAAATCTAGCAGATGGTTTTCTTGATATCTTGTTTACATACGAACGGGCGGCTGACCGGGAGACCGACCGGACAAAACTTTTTTTGCTTCATTATAAAGTAATTGTCTAATTCGACGGAAAAAGTGAAAAGACAAGGGTGTTAAAATTTTCGAGTTTGGAAACCGTTACATAACTCGCCAAAAGTAATGTATATTAAGTTGTTTTCACCAAATTAATGCAAAAATATCTAATCAAATCTTTTATCAGAAAAAAACGGATCTCAAAATTTACACAACTAACTTTATATAAACGATAATTGACAAACGGACAATAGAATTTGATACTGAAATGGGTCGATTTGAATTTAAAATTTACGCAGTAGTTTCTTTTGTTTTATGTATTTTACTTTTGCACCATTCTGTATATGTTATTAGTTTGTATTTCGCGCGCACGGTTTAGAGGGAAGCACTAGAATGGGAAGGGATGGTTAGTTAGATAGTTAGTAATAACGTTTTTTTGTAACGAATTCTAGGTGTGTATTAAACCATTTTTAAACAAAGTTATTAAATTGTGGGTGATCTCTTAGTAATGTAAGATTAGTAATAATTTTTTCTTTGCTTCCTATTTTATGTAATAAATCATATACAGATTATGACGCATGTATGCACAGTTTGACCATGTGTTTAGGATAACTGTTTTTGTCTTTGTGTAAGTAGTAAGGATCCCGGGTAGCGGTGTAAATAACTTAAATAATTGCAAAACAAGATCGTACACGAATGTAATCGATAATCACTTTTTTTTGTTTTTGGAGTGTTTTGGTTTGAGTTGGGAATAATGAGAATCCAGATGTGAGAGTCGGCCTTGTTGAATTACTAATATTTTATAACCTAAGGGATGAAGATCGGAGAGAGGATACAACAGCTATTGCTTCTTGACCTTTGCTCATTTGATTTTTGTGTATGTGAAACTGAATCTTTATAAATAAATTACAATAGCAGAAATTTGTACTTCTCATTCTGATGCTTCCGAGTTCTTAAGAACATTCGCAGTGCAAACCCGAAAAATAGGGCCACTGTCGACCCACCTTGCAAACCAACAGGTTTGACACTATAACGTTCTTCAGTTTTTAATCATTGTGTGTGAAAATGGGCTGGATTACATTATTCCTGATTAACGACACTCCTGTATTTTTGTTTTACATTGTGTACGAGACCTCTAATTTTTCAAATCGGTCAATCAAATTGAAAATTTGATCTCGAACTCTTTCCTTGGGTCGTCTAGGCAGAGAGGACCCCTCTCCTAGGTTTTTGGTTTTGACTTACATATTCATTCCCAAATTTATTTTTTACCATTCTAATAAATTTATTAATCCCTACGTTTGCGCTTTATATAAATCTGTCTGTCTACTACAACGTTACAACATGATCATCGAATAAACTAGTGTTATGTTCTAAATTGAATGTCGTGGAACCTTTTACTTGCGACCAGCCAAGCGCGCTTTGTGTTCTGGCGAGCTATTTAAATCTTGCAAGGTCTCAAGAGCCAAAACTAAAACCTGTATTGTGGTCGCGGGCCATATCATAGTCTTAATAAAAAAACACAAAATAATGTGATGTACAAAAATAAATAAAACAAAAAGTAGTATTATTAATTTTATTGCTCAACAACTACATATTTTAGATTTACAGAGTTAGATATAGAGTTTTTTTTTGTTTTCTTTATTTTAAGAATTAAGACAAACATTGCATTATTAAAATAAAAAGATGTAGCGTAGCACATACTAATGTGAAGACTGTGGCCGATAAGCTTCATCCACCAATGAAGAAATGTCTACTGCCAGTTCAGTTGTAGACAGTCTCATCAGATGAGGTAAGGAAGAATCGGTAAAGTTGCTTCTGTTGTGGTTTTTGATGAATTTCATGGAGGAAAAGGCACTTTCACATGTATATGTGCTTCCAAACATTGACGTCATTTTCAGTCCAAAATCTCGCAGGTTTGGGAATTTCTCCTTAGACAGCAGTTTGAAAAATTCAGGTCCTTTTTCTTGTCTGGTGATCAGGAACATATCATCTTAAAGGTCACATATCTCAAGCTGTAATTCAGGTGGTTGATCTTCAATGGTAACTACAAGAGGATTATTATAAAGCAGTACACTGCTTTTGAGACTTTCAATGTCTTGAAATCGTGCATTTAATTCATCAATAACATGTTGGATTTGTTCGCTGCAGCATGAAAGTTGATATTTATCTTATTATTGAATTCTTCAGCTAATTGTAGGCGCTAAGGAAGTGTGCCAGGTTGTTCTTTTCCAAAGCATGTTTGAACACATTCAACTTATTCCGGAATCCGTTTATTAATCCGATCAAATCTGAAATCGTCTGGTTTCTTCCTTGAAGACTCAAATTTAAACTGTTGAGATGATTGGTCAGATCTGTTAAAAAGGCTAACTGCCTTAAGAATTCTGGATCCTGAATCTTCTCTTCCGTTCAGTTGTGTCAGATGAAACGTATTCACTGAGGAATGCAGGAATCTGCTTTCTTATGGCAAAGAATCGTTCCATGCACCTTCCTGCACTCAGCCACCTTACGTGGTTGTACATTAGCAAGTCTCCATACTCAGCCTCTGTTTCCATTAAAAACTGCCTAAGTTGCCTGTGTAAAAGGGAGCGATTTCCACCTCTGATCATATTTATAATTTTAATGACAGTTTTAAAAACTTGATCCTGCTTGACTGATTTTCCACATAAAGCTCCCTGATGTATAATACAATGAATTCTCGGACAAGTAACACCATTCTCTCGGAGCAGGCCCACTAATCCACTGTCATTGACGGGGCTCCATCTGTTGCTATGGCTGAACATTTGTTAAAGCCTCCAATTCTGTCAACTGTTTTCTTCAGAGCCTCATAAATATCTTTTCCTTTTGTTGTCCCATGGAGAGGACAAATATCAAATAGCTCCTCTTTACTGGTAAAATCTTCAAAGTAGTGCGCACGAAAATCAACAGCTGACTAACATCTGATTGATCAGTACTTTCATCCAGACAAAGTAATAAATATGAACTTTTCTTAACTAGGCTAAGCATAGAATTTTCTACTTGCTCACCCATAGCAACAACCCTTCTTTGTATTGTTTGATGTGAAAGTGGCACTGATTCAAAATTCTCCGCCATTTGGAATTTTCAAAAGCTTTGGCCATTTCAACGGCACATTTTTTAATTAAATTGCCATCAGTGAAAGGTTTTTGCTTTTGCCAGCTCAAGCGACACGGCATAAGATGCATGCAATGAATGCTTTTAAGAGTGTAATATTTTACCAAACATACCAGTTTGTTGTTTAAGCTTTTCTTTAAATCTGCAACTAGCGCACCCCGACTTTCATCTGTGTACGTAGCATATTTCTTTTCGTGCAGTGTTGTGTAATGTCTTCTCACATTATATTCTTTGGGTACAGAGACAACATTCATGCACACTAAACACTGTAACTTTCCATTATTGTTAGAAATCAAGTAGTCACTCTCCAGCTTTCTTTGTAACTTCTGTTCTCACTGTCAATTTTACGTTTTACCGATTTTTCACTCATTATGCATAGAAGTTTAAGAAATCAACAAAAGAATGAATTAATTAACAAAGCGACCTAACAGACGACGCGTTGGTAGCACAATGGCGCGATGACGACGCAACCGACATTTGGCGGCGGGGCAGTGTACTACTGCAAGGTGAGGGAGGTGTGGCCTGCGTGAACTGTAATGCGCAGTGGTCGGTTAGTGCCGTCAGTGGCAGTTTGGTTCTCGTAGTGGTGGAAGATTGTTTACACGTCTGCGGAACGCGGAACTGCACTTTGCGATATAAACACAATTATATTGCATAAAATATAAATTTTGTCACAATTTTTTCATAGATACAATATTTTGAAAATTTGATTTTGTAAAACTTTACGCGGGCCACAACTAATAGCATCGCGGGCCGGATGCGGGCCGCCTGTTGGACATCCCTGTTCTAGAGTAATGGCTTATTTGTACACTTTGTGCAGACACTGTTGATGTCATGCATCGATTGCAGGTTCCTATACAAACATATTTCTTATAGCTATCTACAGATAAATTTTTCTTTTAAAATATTATTTGCATAAATAGACCTATTGTGTGGAATAATTGTATTTACTAGGCAAATTTTCAATATAATAAATGTATTGTTTGTATCGGTTCTTTTATAAAAGATTAGGTGTTTTTGATAAGCAGTAATAAGTAAAGGGTACGAACATTATATTACAGTAATTTTAATATAGTTTTTATAGTATGCGTCCATAACATTTCTTTACGATACCCAAAAGTATAATGAGCCATAGCGTTATCATTATCGCATCCATTTTTTATTTTTCTGGTTGGTAGAATTGGTCAAATGAAATTGACAATATTTGCAAACTAACTACATAATTTACGTTATTTGAACAAAGTTGTTTGTTTATAATTATTCAACATGAATAATGCTTGGACTTACAGAACACGTAATGAAGGTAGTTGATGCAAAGTTATGTTTATAATCAATTTTAAAAAGATTATTTAGTAAGAAAAGTAAGTGGTTAACTTAAATTCTAATTATATTCTGATATTTTTCAATGCTTTTTATAGGAAACCATTTCGGTATATGTGACAACATTGTTTTGATACTGTTAAGATGGTTAATGTTTATTATTATATTTTTAATGTGTTAAAAACGCAACTATTAGATCGGCCTGCGCTTTTTTATGCCGTTTTGATAGGTTTTGTTAATTATAATTATGTCAAGTTGTTGTTAGTAACAAATTTAATAGAAATCAAATATAATTTTCTAATACAAAATATCGAAAGTATGGTGTTTTCTTCTCGTAAATTTGAAAGTTCTGGTTCGCGCAGTGACAAATAAGAAGCTGACGACTAATGAACAGATACTGTATTACATTAATCAAAAACACACATGCATTAGAAGTTGCGAATTCTGCTGATGAATGGAAGATTTAATGGAAACTTATATCCTAAGTCTGTTTCAACACCACATATTCATATGTTGTATTTCCAGTGACCACCGTAAACCGAATGAACAAATTATCAATGTATTACATGTTATTACTTACGAACGAACTACTATATGTTTTACTGATTTTGAAATCTAGAAATCGTAATCAAATTAAGTACATAGAAAGTTCTTATGATTTTAGCAAACAAATGTGACAATTTCTTTCTATATAACCTTTACTATTATTATATTCAACAATTGAGGCTGGCTTCTTTACTACGCCTCCCTTCTGAGTTACGTTCACCAAGGTGTCTGTATGTGTTGTACTCAGCATAAGCTCATCGCGTTTGTCTTTCCACTTAGAGGTCACTACCCCGGTATTACTTCGCTGTCCGAAATTTTGAGTCTACGGCAGCTTTTTGGTTTCAGTTTTCGTTTTATCTCAAAGTGCCCACCAAGTTAGTATTTTTGTCAAGCAGACTATGTGCTAATGTCACACTAGTATAAAGATTATCTGTATATACAGGGTGTTTGTTTGGAACCGTACATTAGAAGAATCTTGGGATGGGGATATCGTATATGGCTTTGAAATTTTGTTGTTGGCCAAAGACCGTTGTGATCTTTCTAATAAAAATATTCCCTATACCTAACTGTAGCCGTTCTTCAGATAATATCGCATTTGAAGCGTGAAAATCACTTCCAACGTCAATTCAGTGTTAACGTTTTCTGTCTGCTCATGAAACCGATACGCCGTGTAATTTATGATGGAAATTTAACAAGCGAAAGGTACATCAAAGTTGCATTAAGAGGTGTAGTGGAAGACTTTGTACTAGAACTTCCCCTCAATATTTGGCGAGATTTCAGGTACCAGATGAACGGAGCTCCCTCTCATTCAGTCGGGATGTGGATCGAGAGCTAACACAGAATTTCGAGAATAAGTGGATTAGCCGCAACAGTCCTATGCGTTGGCCACCAAGGTCACCTGATTTGACGGAGTCTCATTAAAAACAGGGTGTATGAGGGTCTAGTTCAAACCAGAGAAGAATTGGAGGAACGCGTTAGGGTAGCTTTTCCGTCAGTTGAATCCAGAACATATTTACAAAGCTTGTGCAGAAGCTGTTCATACAAGAGATTAACCGTTGTTTACAAGAAAATGGAGGCCATATAGAGCATTTATAGCATATTTATTTGTATATTAGCTTACCATTGATTTAGTTAATTATTCGTTTCCGTAAACATTTTGTTAAAACATTATGTTTTAATAAGTTTTAGTTTTTTGTAGTTTTATCATTTGTTAGAGGTTTTTAACGAACATTATCAGATTTTTTATTTTTATTTTGACGTATAATGTGAGAATTTTTCCAAGGCATGCTTTTCTATTATTTCCAAACGAATTCTTAACTCTTTGTAAAGATCGTTAATAAGTCGAAAACCATGGCAGATAGTTATAGGGAATGCTATTAATGATTGATTCCTTATTTAATTTTGTATCGAAATCGACAAAAAAAAAGTATTTAAAAAAATCGAGTTTTTGTGGTTTGAAATAGTCTTGTTTGGAAATTAAATTTCGGACACCCTGTAGAAGCTATATCATTTTGCAAGAACGATTACAGTTAGGTATAGGGAATGCTGATAAAAATTCATCTAAAATTAATTGCTAAAAAACCAAAAAGCCATGTGTCCACTTCCGGTATTTCCGAAAGTGCCGCCATCTTGAAAATATTTTTATTAGAAAGATCACAACGAACTTCGGCCAACAACAAAATTTCAGAGCCATACAATTTCCCCATCCCTAGATTCTTCTAATGTACGGTTCCAAACAATCACTCTATAGTACGTCCAGCATGTAAGAAGTTATTGGCTAAACGAAACACAACGCTATCTCCCACCGATGTATTTCCAGTGTTGTCTTTTCCACAATATATTTGAACGTTATAGATATAATCGTCCTCCAAACAAAGTTTGTACAATTTCACCCCAAATGTATATCTTAACATATATTATCAAAATGACACTCGACCCCGAACGATACCATAGTTTTGTCAATACATATCTCTTCTCCTGGCACTATCAATTTTGATAATTTGTTAAACGCTGATTTACAAGTCGCATCAGTTATATAATCAAATGTCTTTATCTGGTTTTGGTTATCAAAAAAATGCAAATTACTAAGAAAAATTCAAAACAAATTACAGGAAAGAAGATTCATTATCGTGTTGTCATATAAAGGGTTTTTGGACCAATAAGAACATAACTTTGGTTGTTTTAGCAATCCACCCAAACAATGAGTCCCAAGAAAGTTTCATCTTTCCTGGATTTGTATCCACCCACTTATGAATTCTTGCTTTTGGGTCTAGGTCTTTACTACTCAATTTTGCCGAGCATAACGATTGGTTTCTTTTACAATCAACTAACAAATATTAAAAAGTTCAAAAAAATCAATAGGTTTTTTATTATATCGTTTTGAAATGCTCAGGTTTGATACCTGAGTTTTGAACACTAAAAGTAATATTTTTCAAGCTATGGCCTTCTACAGAACCCCCATGTCAAGGCAGGGGTCTCATTGTTCAGCTACTATCGTCATCATCATCCGAAGAACTTTCGTTTGGTAGTTGGTATTCGCAAATTACGTCTTCAATTATTGAGTCTATTGTTGTGGAGAAAATATTAGTTTTGCGATGTTGTTGGTACATTCTGTTGCAGTTTAGAACGTTTGGAATTAGGAATCGATTCCACTGATCATGATCTACTTATTTCGCCATCACTCACTTCAAAGTCCTTATCTACCACACTATCATCAACGTTTTCGTCTGATAAAAAACTCATCCATAAACATTTGCAGCCGAGCTTGTTCTTCTTCATACGACATGGTAGAGTGCAACCCGATTACTAACTAAAGCTGCTATTTTTAGTGCATTCAACACAGTTCAATGCAAAGCTATGCAAGTTGTAACTTGAATAATTTCTGAGAAACACGTATGCATCACGGCTCCTGGAACAGAAATATAAGTCCTGGCTGCGAGATGCACACGTGCTTCTCAATTTTAAAACTACTAAAATGAAAAAAAAACCATAGATTTGATGCAAAAGTATTTTGAGCATTTATAAACATTTTGAACTAATTTAAGTTTTCAACTTTTGGCCCTTTTTTCGATCCTCCATTGTGGCGTTTAACGTTTTAATAAAAAAATAATCTTCTAATTTTTGATTTTACTTTATATTTTAATATAAATTAGTAGAAACTACACGGATGCCTAAGTGAGTCAAATCCTGAGGAAAACAACCTTGTAAGGGTAGGATGACATTATTTGACTTGGAAGAACTTATGGCAACCCAATTATAAGAAACTAGTCTTTAAGCGTCCTACGGGACGCATGATTTTGCCCTATAACTTTTTGACCTTAAGATCATAGGTCAAAATGATGCATCTAAAAGATGTTTGTCTTGTCAAGACAAACACATTTGGTAATAAAAACAAAAATTAATTTTGAAGTTTGAGGAAAGTGGGTGTGGCCAGTTCCCCATGGGGTTAAGTGAGAGTTTTAAAAACCCTTGCAATTGGTGTATTCAGCTTTTTTAAACACCTCAGAGGAGATGAACAGACAGTCAGAGATTTCAAGGATGCCTACAGTATTAGGTGTTTAAACGCAATATCGTTAATGTCTGGCTGAATTTTAAATACTGTATAAATTTGCATTCAAAGTTAATAACCTGACAATTTGTATTGCCAACCTCAAAATTAAAAATATCGACATGAATCAAGAATTTCAAGAATATATTTTATTTATTGTGTAAAAAGAGGCGCAAATGATAAAAAATATTGTATTATACTCGTTTATAAGGCATTATGTCGCACTTAAACCCGTGTGTGCGCCAAAATGCTTCTTATAAAACTCGTATCATAATATACCATTACTACATTTCAATCATCATGTATGGTTACAGTTACAGTTAGATAAGGATAAAAAGAATAATCTAATCAGAAACATAATTAAAATGCCTTTTATTTTGATACTCTTGCATATTTCATACGCCCGAGTGGTGCGCTCTTGTGGATACTATCGAAAGTGAAAGTAATTAGCTGTTTTCAATTTAAGTTTACCTGACTGCATTTGAGAAGACAAATGTTTCTTTCCTTCTCTCTATATTAGACAGACACATCTACAAAATAAAACTCACGAAATCAGTATTGAAGCGACATTTTACAGAATGTGCAAGCTACCGGATATATTTGCAGCCTTAACTGAGCTTATAAGTTAAACAGAATGGAGTAGATAAGTACAACATATACAGAGAGGATCACCGACAAAAAGAACTGGAATTTATGTGATTCTAATTAAGCCAAAAATTCTTATGAACGGTTTTCCCAAAAATGTTTCCTTACTGAGATACAAAGTTGTTAAATTTATATTTTTTAAGTTTTTTAAGATTCCTCAAAATTTATAAAAAAAAACATTAACCTGAATTTAACACACGTAAGGTCTAATCAAATACAATTAATTATTTAAATTTCACTTTGATCGACCATCCAGTGACGTAGAATACAATACATCAGTTCAAAGTAAGAAATATTTATTTGATTAATTATGATTGATTAAGCAACTTACGTGTGCCTAATTTCAGTTTAAAATATTTTGTACATTTTGAGGAATCTGAAAAACATAACTTTAATCACCCTGTATCTCGGCAAGGAAACGTTTATAAGAATTTTGGCTTATTTTGAATCACAAAATGATTTTAAAATACACCCTGTGTACATAGTAAAGGATGTTTTTCGAAACGAATTTAAAAAAATCTCGGAAGATTGATTTTTAAACACGTTTGAAACAAAATAGTAGGATTTTGTTGACCTTTCAGTAATCAAAATAAGAAAAAGGTTTATCAAAGATATATTGAAAACGTCTCGAATTTAGCTACCCGAATATAATAAAAAATAAGCATTTTGTGGAAGATTTTTGTTCACGGAGCTTCCAAAGTCATTTAGAATTCACAAATAATGTCATCAACTAACAGATCTTGTAAAACAGATTTGACTATTTGGCAGCAATGAACTTTTCATGTTTGACTGGTTATAACTCGATAATTATTGAGCTTTGTGCCAATTACATCCTCATTAGATGCAAGAATTATCGTCAACGTAAGTGTGAATAAAATTATTGGTAGACGATTTTTAGATTCTTCCTTCTTTTAAGAAAACCTAACTGCTGCTAGATATTTAAATTTTCTACGTTTTGAGGTGGTGGCGGCTTTGACTCTTTTCTCGCAGAGTCAATATTTTACCCTGAAAGGTGTTCTTTGCGTGACTTCACCCCTTGGATGTTATTACTGTAATTTACTATATTTTCTTTCATTTCTAATTACAATTTCTTTTATGAAAACTTACGTTAAAACTTTTGAAATAAATGTCATTTTTTCAAAAAAAGACTTACATAAGACCCCAACTTTTTGGGTAATGGACTTTGCATCTTTGGTAGTTTCGTTTCCAGATTTGTTGTTCCCTAGAACTTTCGCGCTCATGCCAAGCTCATCTTTTCGTTCCTAGGACATGTTGTCCCCGGTCTTTTCACCGTATATTGAACTGACAAAAAAATAGTAACCACGGGCACCAAAAAATCCAACTGAATGGATACATGTATAAAAAACAAAATTTTATGTAGCAATGTCAAAACGGATCCAAAACAGTAATGTTGTACAAAGTACAAAAAGTTAAAAATTACCAAAATAATCGGCGTTTCTAATAGCAGTACATTACTATTATTATTTATGTCTTTTTAAATGCTGTTTAATTTTTTTTTGAAAATGTAATATGGATTTTTAATATAACTGTGTATGTAATTGTATTTAGTTGTAATTGCCCGCTTAAATATTTGTAACTGATTATGTTTTAAAACTATCTTTGGGTAATTAAATAAGTAATTGTTTTTTATTTTGCAAAGGTTTTTCCTTTTTCTAAAGAAGTCCCTTGCAAAATAAGGAATCATTATTACAAAATATCAATTTAAGGAGAAACATGGAAACAAAAAGTTATTAAATAATTTCCCTTAATATTGCAAAGTTTATAATTTAGTTAGTGGTCGTAACCAAAAAATGACATTAATTCAACTAAAATTTAATTGTTAACAAAATTAACATTTAAAATAATTTTCAATATCCTGTACATCTAATTTCCACATGCGCATACGAGAAACATTACACGTTGTCCCTAAATTTTTATATTGGTACCATTAAAATATTAAATAATTTGAATAAGGTTGACTTGCAATTTACGACAACTATAATTAACGTGAATTTATCTTATAACTAAATACAAACTATATCACTATCGATATTATACAAATTAACGAAAGTTTTTGTGATTTTCTTTAGGTGGTTGTGTAACTTACAAAAATCCAGGTAATTTTATTAACCTCTTTTGTTTTCCTAGAAATTATCACTTTAAAATTATATTACAACTCACTACTTTTCGATGATTTCACAGTTAAACTTTTAGTAATTGGGTGTTTTCGTAAAATATAAATTTAAGAAAATTGTACTTTATTGTTAAGTATTAAACGTGAAAGGAAACCCCAGTACTACAAAAAAGAGTATTTCTATTAAATATTTTCATTTTAAAAATTTCTAAAACACTATCTTGGAAAAGCATTGGCATTGGCATTGGTCGTGACGTCAATGTTCGTACAAGTCAAATATAAGTAGCGGTTTGTTTTAAAACACTACTAATTTATTACTTGAAAAAACAATTGCATACAAATCGAACAACCCATATTATATTGTTTATACGAACATTGACGTCACGATATAGACGACCTGTTTCGGTGCCAATTTTCAGTATTTAAAGTAAATACACTTTTTAATAAGTACCCTGATATTTAAAAAAATTTTTCAACTGACAAATGTCTTTTATGTGTATGGGATTTGATTTTACACATTTTATACAAAGTTGGAAAATACCGAATTTTATATTATTTATTTAAAGATAAACCGACGTAACTTCCACGCTGAAAAAATCAGAATCAGTTCATCCTTTTCAAAAATTGCGTGTGTTTTCGGTTAACAACCATAAACAAAACGGCAATTTGAAGTTAAAGTTGTATTTTTAAGTCATCAACCAAATAACTCACATTTTCTCGTTTTTCTCAATTTTCGTAATAAAATCGGGTATTTTGAACCTTTTAGAGAATTTCCTAGGTCCTTAACTCATCTGATAAAAAATGTTATCTTATGGTTTCTTTACTAATTAATTATTTGTAAATGGACATGTGATTGTCTTTGAAAATGGAATTTCAAAGATTTCCATGGATAATTCATAAAATTTTGGACCCAACAACACATTACTTGTTTAACAGAAATAGAATGCATAAACAAAGCAATGTAATGTATGCACCTTTTAATTTTCTACGTTGACTACTACAATAAATTTGATGATTACGTCATTTTCCCAAAACCGATGACGGCACAGTAATAATTCATAAAGAGAAGGTGAAATTTGAAAAAGCAAAATCTACTTGTATTGGCGTTTTGAAAAATTACTCAGCATAAAAATTATGTATATCCCTAAACAAAATTTTGATTTTTATGATAACAGATGAAAATTGAATCGATCAAATTTCTATTAACCAGTCTTACATGTATACAGGGTGTATTTTTAAATCATCAACAAACAAATATTGGAAATTCTGGGATTCAAAATAAGCCAAAAATTCATTACTGAGATACAAAGTGATTACAATTTATATTTTATAAGTTTTTTTAAGATTTCTCATAAATCTTATTCTTAAAAAAAAAACTTATAAATATAATTTTGTATCATCTTATATCTCGGTAAGGAAACCTTTTGGGAAAACGTTTATGAAAAGTTTTGGCTTATTTGGAATCACAAAATCTCAGTTTTGTTGGTGATTTTAAAATACGCCCTGTATAAAACTGCACTGATTCATATGACAAAGAAGTGATCACCAATCATTCAAAAGTGTAAATATTATCTACCTGGGTATGAGGAAAGAAGTGATGATCGTAAATTTTTGCGATCAAGTTGCTGTGCCATTTTGATGGTTACTGACCAAATTTGGTTCACATCCGAAGATATTTGTTGCTGTGCTATTGCTTTAACCAACAGAAATGCTTGAAATTCAGCTGAAATATAGAAGCGTAATCAAATTCTTGATGAAGGTGTTACGGTTTATTATTATTAAAATAAATATATAGCAGTGCTAGATGACCCCCGGCAGCTCTTCTTAGTCGGAAGTGGTCGTGGGTGGATTGAAAATCGTTCGCAAAGAAGGCCTCTAGACTGCTCAAAAAATTTATAAGGCGCCACGTAGGATTATGTAAAAGAAATATCTAGAGCCACTAGAAACAAATAGATACAGAAATAAACCGTACGTGTATAGAAATATTTACATTGTTTTAGCGACTAGAGTTCAATTAACACATCGAGAAACACATAAACATAACAATAGACAATACTACTTAGAATCAATAGCATATAGAGTTATCAAATACTAATAATTCACGAGAGCGAGTTAAAAACACGAATATAATAAATTCGAGCCACAAACGCCCTCAAATATTCTTGCAAGTGGGTCACGCGACAAAATATTGTTCAAAATGTAATTACTAACAGTTACGACTGGTACCTGACCGTGGCGGATTATTCAAATAAGTTCAAAGCGCACAGAATTAATTCTACTTAAAGGATCCTTCGAGTTTACATAGTTATTGATCAGCACCCTAAAAGGTACGTTGTTAAATGCTCATCCACGATACATATATACATAGATCGCGATAAAATTTAATAATGACATGCTTAAAAAGTAGCTTAGCTCGTGCAACTAGGAAGTCTTCAGTGTTCGACAGTTAATCGGTAGAGATAGCAGCTCTCGTATCCAAATCTAGTATTTGAGTGTCCAACGAAGAAAAGGGAAAGCCAAAATAGACTCCAATGAACAGTTGCTAGACGACACAAAAATTAGATAAACGACTTACCTTAAGTGGTGGCCTTAAACCGACGATGGCTTCGAGGGAAGTTGATTAACCATTTAAGTATAGTTTACTTTGTAATTAGTTGATTAAGTTTCCAAGATCATTCAATATATATATATATATATATATATATATATATATATATATATATTAGCAACTTTGCCGACAGGTATGTAAAGCAGTTACATAGTCGATTCTTCAATAATTATAGCCAACCTAACAGTTGGCAAGTATAAAATTTCGAATCGCCTGCAGTAAAGTACGCAAGAGGTTGTACAATAGCAGACAAACACTGAGAATCACCCGACAGCTGTTTCGTCCTTTTGGGACTCATCGGGAGTGAGAGAACTCGAGTGTAAGTTCACTATTGTACAAACGCGCGCTGTCGACTATATGCCCTACTGGAGGGATCACAATATTTAAACGATAAGCTTTTCGACATCTAGTGTCGACTCGTGAAAGCGTTCACGTACGTAAATGTTAGCAACTTTGCCGACAGGTATGTAAAGCAGTTACATAGTCGATTCTTCAATAATTATAGCCAACCTAACAGTTGGCGAGTATACAAATTTCGAATCGCCTGCAGTAAAGTACGCAAGAGGTTGTACAATAGCAAACAAACACTGAAAATCACCCGACAGCTGTTTCGTCCTTTTGGGACTCATCGGGGAGTGAGAACTCGAGTGTAAGGTTCACTACGTACGTGAACGCTTTCACGAGTCGACACTAGATGTCGAAAAGCTTATCGTTTAAATATTGTGATCCCTCCAGTAGGGCATATAGTCGACAGCGTGCGTTTGTACAATAGTGAACTTACACTCGAGTTCTCTCACTCCCCGATGAGTCCCAAAAGGACAGAAACAGTGTCGGGTATTCTCAGTGTTTGTTTGCTATTGTACAACCTCTGCGTACTTTACTGCAGGCGATTCGAAACTTATACTTGCCAACTGTTAGGTTGGCTATAATTATTGAAGAATCGACTATGCTGTACTTTACATACCTGTCGGTAAAGTTGCTAACATTTACGTACGTGAACGTTTTCACGAGTCGACACTAGATGTCGAAAAGCTTATCGTTTATATATATATATATATATATATATATATATATATATATATATGTCGGTAACGGGGCGCGTAGCTCTGCAGTTAAGTGCGTTAACTGTTAGCAGACACCTTGGGTTCAATTCGGTGTAAACATCGAATTTTTCCGCCGTACTCTCGCAAGGCAATGGCAAACCAGCGAGTATACTTGCCTAGTAAACCTCTCAAGTAAGCCGTTCGGAATCGGCGTTGAACTGTAGGTCCCATGGCTAATGTGTCTACTGTCACGCACAACACATACATGCAAAGGGTGCGCAACGTCCGGTAACGGATATGCGACTTCAAGGAAGATGTATTTATATATACAGAGTGTTTCAGAATAAGATGCTGATCCTTAAGGATGTCAATCCGCACGCGATTTTAAGAAGAAAAGTTTAAATAAACACATGTCCTAAACCTCTTAACTTTTGATCTACAAGGTGTTCAAGTTTAAGAAAAAAAAACGTTTTTATCATAACTTTAATATCTTTATAGATATTTTAATAAAATTTGGCATATGCCTTCTAAGCTACAACAGCTATTTTTTGATTTAGAAATTTTTAATTTTTTATTCAGTGGTTATTTAATGTTAGTTCTTTTATTTTAATGTTAAAATTATTATGTATTAAATAATCAATAATTATTTGCCAAATCGTTTTTACGCGAAAATATCTATAAAGATATTAAAGTTATGATAAAAAACGTTTTTATATATACATTAGCAACTTTGCCGACAGGTATGTAAAGCAGTTACATAGTCGAATCTTCAATAATTATAGCCAACATAACAGTTGGCAAGTATAAAAATTTCAAATCGCCTGCAGTAAAGTACGCAAGAGGTTGTACAATAGCAAACAAACACTGAGAATCACCCGACAGCTGTTTCGTCCTTTTGGGACTCATCGGGAGTGAGAGAATTGAGTGTAAGGTTCACTATTGTACAAACGCGCGCTATCGACTATATGCCCTACTGGAGGGATCACAATATTTAAACGATAAGTTTTCGACATCTAGTGTCGACTCGTGAAAACGTTCACGTGCGTAAATGCTAGCAACTTTGCCGACAGGTATGTAAAGCAGTTACATAGTCGATTCTTCAATAATTATAGCCAACATAACAGTTGGCAAGTATAAAATTTCGAATAGCCTTCAGTAAAGTACGCAAGAGGTTGTACAATAGCAAACAAACACTGAGAATCACCCGACAGCTGTTTCGTCCTTTGGGACTCATCGGGAGTGAGAGAACTCGAGTGTAAGGTTCACTGTTGTACAAACGCGCTGTCGATTATATGCCCTACTGGAGGGATCACAATATTTAAACGATAAGTTTTCGACATCTAGTGTCGACTCGTGAAAGCGTTCACGTACGTAAATGTTAGCAACTTTGCCGACAGGTATGTAAAAGCAGTTACACTACTTTACTGCAGGCGATTCGAAATTTTTATACTTGCCAACTGTTACGTTGGCTATAAGTGTTGAAGAATCGACTATGTAACTGCTTTACATACCTGTCGGCAAAGTTGCTAACATTTACGTACGAACGCTTTCAGAGTCGGATAACTGAGATGTCCCAGTCTTTATCGTTCTATATAACCATCATTCAATATCCATTGACTAATTAAAATGGGACGATTTTACTTCAATCGCTATTACAAAGCACAGGTCCAATTGTTCAATTCTTAGACAGCACCTTCCATCTACACCCTTTCGGAACGAAGATTCAATAGGAAAGGAACGTATAATTTTGCCAGAAAACGAGATGTATCTTTTGCAAATACACGAGTCTAAAAATCGGAACCAACAACTCCAAACAGGTAAAATCTCCAGAAGCATTCTCAATATAAGAATGCATGTTCAGGTACACTAGTGTAAACACGGCGGCCTATACTGTAGGGAGAAAATTGCTCAATAAATCAATTATTTATGAAATAATCCCGTCACAAATCAAGGAAATGGACCTACGGATATTTGCTAAAGAATGATTAATCTGTGTATAAAAGATGATCCGTCTTATTTTACAATAAAATTTTGGTCCAAACAGTTTCGATGGAGTAGAGAATCAATTCAAGATGACCCAAGATGCGAAAGGCCTATTGCAGCAAGAACCAACGAAAACATCAAGAAAGTGGAGATTCTGGTCTTATCGACCGAGTTTCAATGATTTATACTGAAGTAAGGATATCGGAAGCTACAGTATTAAGAATCTTGCATGAAGATTTAGGAATGACTAAGGTTGGAATCCGAGATTGCTTATTACCGAACGAAAATTGTGTCGAGAACAAATTTGCGAAAAAAATTGAGGGCTTAAGCTGAAGACGAAGAATTTTTTCAAAAATTATAACAGGTGTTGAATCGTGGGTATATCACTGGCATCCACCGACCAAACAAGAATCCATGCCGTGGGTCTCCAAAGGGATCTCTACCGCAGAAGAAGACTCAAACGCAGAATTCACCCGGAAAGCTGATGGCGACGGTGTTTTGGGATATAGAAGGAATCTTACTGATTGAGTATATAAAAGGGTTCTACAATAACACGAGAGCTTTATAATCAGGAAGCTGAAGACTGCCATACAACACAAAAGGTCCTACAACTGCGATCTAAAGATTATGCTGCTTCATGACAATTGCAGAGTTCACAAAGTTCGCCAAGTCCGTGAAGTAATCGACGAATGTGAGTTTGTAGAGATGGAACATCCACCCTACAGTCCAGAGTGACTATTACCTCTTTCCTAAATTAAAAAGCATTTGAGGGGACGACGTTTTTCTGCTGATGAGGACCTGAAAGAAGCGGTGGACGAATTTTTTGAGGGCTTAACAAAATAATTTTTTTTGAAGGCACAAACTTATTGGGAATACGTTGGAATAAACGTGTGACCGTTAATGGATCATATATTAAAAAATAACTTTTCTTCTAACCCTTTTCCTTCATATCTAGGTGGATAACATAAAAATCTCCTCTCGTATTAACATTTTTTCAGATTGATTCCATTTGACATACACACGCTCTGTGTAATAATTAAATCAAGAAACAAATTCATTACTTTATTCTCAGTTACATATCATTGCGACCTATTTCTAAAAAAAAGCTAACATAAAATCGTAACTTTAATACTAAAATAATAAAAACCTATAAAATTTAAAAACTCGTGACAACGAAAATGTGTCCAATATAAAAACAAATTTAAAAATTTTAAATTGTGGCAGTAAAATGTAAAATATTAGACATTTTTGTGCAAACAAATTAATTCACGTCCAAATAAAAAATATTAAATTTACCTATATAAATGTAGAATAGAATTTTTAATTAATTAAATCAGATTTGAATCGTATAAAATAACTGCATATTTTTAGTGGCCATTAATATCGCATTAATATTAATTTATTAGCTTGAAAATTTAAATTTTTATGTTTGTTTAATTTAACAACACGAGGAGCGGTATAACATTTCAAAATGTTTTGATTAATTCAGTTTCAATGGCAAACAACGATTTGTAAGGATTTGAAAAATTAAACGTTCCTTCCACCAAATTAATATCCCGAAGGCGTAGGTACTTGTTTATATTAAACTAATGAATTGGTTTTCTTGTAACATTTATTGCTGGTTTATATTTTAATCGATGATTTATTATAGTTAACCAATAATTTATACACATTTAAAAAAACAGATGGTGACGAATTTGTTCATGAGAAAGCTTAAAAATAAATATGAATTAAACTGAAATAATATCATTCCAATCATTACATAAAAGCATTGCGCCATTAAATAAAGTAAAGTGCGGATAATCAAATAAAGTAAACGATTATCTAAATTCTAAACACACTTAACCAAGAAAGGAAAGGCAAGAAGGAAATATTACACCACCTCAGTAATAGGATTAGAAATGCATGGGTACTTGTAAAGCGTGGTAATGTGAAGGAAATGTCGTGAAGTGATTGCTTTAACCCATATAAAATCTTTAGTATCTACAAAACGTTTCCAATATATTTATTATTAGACTTAATTCGCTCGAATGAATTTTTCACAGTATCGTTTTCGTACCATAACTAAATATATGTACTTTGAACTTGTTGAACGTGTATAATATTTTCGTTTCCAGTTCTAAAATTAGTTTAGTTGCAAACATGTCATTTTTGTTTTCAGATCAACTGAAAGTATTCATTACACTAACTAATTAGTAAATTCTTGAATGATTACGTATCATCTTGATTTTATAAAATAAACTGAAAGAAAATAGAGCATTTTATAAGATAATAATTTATATGCTTAATTTGTAAATAACATTATGATTTATTTTTAATCCTAAAATGTTTAATACAAGAGCTTCTTCACAGAGATGTTAGTAGGAAAGGTACATCCATGTTGCATTGCATCAATATGAACTGGAACTACTATCACTATTTTTTCAAAATCTAAAGGTTCGTAAAAGGTTAAGCATCTACACCAGTAAAAAAAACAATTGCTCTGGTTTTACCAAGTTCTGCTATTAATTTATCTTTTATGTTAGTTAATTGAAGCTGGATTTTATTGGAAAGGCTGAAATTAGGCCCCTAACTCAAAAGGATAATGAATCCCGCTCTCTTTTCTCAAAGCATGAGTAAGACATATAAATGTTTATTAAGAGTTAAAAAACTAATGTTGTCCAAATCCCAATTTAGAGGGCATAATACAAACAACCAAGTTATTGATCATAATAAATCTGATTTCAATGGAACTAAAGAATCATCGAGTCCCATTCCAACTAGATACTTGGACAATTATAATGGTTAGAGTCAATAATAATAATAATAATGTTTGTTTGTTCAACAGAAAATAAATTCTATTAATAGAACAAAAAATACAAATTACACAGTAGTGTAGAAAGAAAAAAAATAACTAGAATAATAAAATCTAAAATCGGTAACAGATCTAGTACAATTAGTATAATATTTATATACAGGGTGTCCCAGGAATGAGAGGCAAAACTTGGGAATGAGTAGTTGGTATTAAAATAATGTCAGTACTTTATATAACTTTTTTCTCCTGCCCTTACAGAGCTGTAAAGTTGGAAATTAAAAACACAGTATTATTTATAACTCTAAAACTATATTTTAGAATTTAATACAAATTTGATGGATTGTCAATCTCATCAATGCATCTATTTTCGCGGTACCATTAGGTATACCGTGGTTCTAGAAAGTCAATAATATACTTTGCTCACTGGTTAAACCGTCAAAACTCTTACAGAAATAAAGCAACAAACTTATGTAACGTTTTCTCCGGTTCCCAGGGTTACTACGGCGAGCAGGTCGTGGTCCGAATTTAAATACGTAATTAACAATTAAGCATATATACACAATCATAACATAGATCAAATTCATACAATCAAACTTAACTTCAAAAGTTTAGGAAAAATTCCTTAGGGGCTACAATTTTTTTTAAATTAAAACAACCTTTAAGGGTGGATAAAATTTGAAACCACCAACTAAATCCTAACAAACGACTTATTCTATAAGAACATGTTGCTAAAAAAAAGGAACATTTTAAATTAAATTGAATTACTTAAATTTAAGACACCGAAGTTCAAAAAAAAACAGATCATCAATAATTATCAGAGACAATTATTCTCTATAACGCCACAAATAAAAAAAAAGGTTTATAAGTATGGAAAGAGTGAATCTTAAGACATCTCAGTACTAAAGATTACGTATGAATAACTGACATACACCAAGAAAAATGCCAACAGTTAAATTTACGACATAAGAGTACGCATAAACCGTATCGCTTCGTAAGCGACAGTTTATAAGCTGAAAACACGTGTTCGATAAAGCCAATTAAAACTTGCAATCAGAAGCATAACACGCAAAACGCAAAGAACACCTGATGACGCATTTCGCTCTTATTATGTCATCAGAGGTGTACACATGTCGTTACAATTAACTGTTGGCAATTTTTCTTGAGTTTTACTCTTATCGAGCCACATCAGATGTCAAATAGGCACACGATTCGTTTACGTAATTTCGACTACTCCACGGAGTTTAAAAGATACGAACCGCCGTCTTGTATGACAGTTGTGATACCTTAACCATATACACCTCTGATGAGCTCATAATAAGAGCGAAATGCGGCATCAGGTATTCTTTCGTTGCGTGTTATGCTTCTGTACAAGTTTTACTTGGCTTTATCGACACAACGTGTGTTTTAAGCATTAAAGCTGTCGCTTAGATAGCGCTATGCACTTTAAACGCACATGTCATTACAATTAACTGTTGGCATTTTTCTTAGTTTATAAGTATGTACCGGGTGACCCAATAAGACAGTTCCTCGGCCATATCTGGGAACCGTTTGTCGTATGACTTTGGTGTCAAAAAACAGAAGGTTTAACTGCCATCTTAAATTTTTATATTGCATTTTTTATAGTTCGCATTAATAAACAAAAAAAAATTTTTTCACATTTGTAAAGAGAACCAGTTTATCTATCATTTTCGTCAAAAACAAATGTTCAGTTATTTCAAAAACAAAGATGGCGGAGGGTGCTTAATTGTTTTTGCAATAACCTGCTTTAACTTCCTAACGGTTTTAACAAATTTGGTATTGTTGAAAAGAGCATTCTTAAGCAATAAGAATCAAATCAAAATATAGTTAATTTAGTTGAATCCTTCTCCGCCAGGGGCTAGTTTTGACACTATGACCCAAATTAAAAAAAAAAATCAAATGGAATAATATGACTTTTTCTTTATGATAAAGTAGCCAAATAACATCCAAATAGGCCAGTGAAAACCTTTTTTCAAAATCTCGTTCCCTAACCTCAAATATTGGGAAAATGAGAATAATGGATGTTTGAAGATCGAAGACCTTGCGGTCAATTTTCTAAAAGCTATTAAAATTTAGCACAAAATGAATAAGATGTGAAAAGAGACAATTGTGAGTCTAAATAGAATTCATTTAGGTATTATTTAAAAAAAAATATATATCATCAGAACATTCATGTTGCTCCAAAGGGACTAAATGCATTTTGAACTTATTGTCACTTTAATATTACTCTCGTAATTCTAACCTTTAATTTAAAAAGTAAGCCTGAAAACCTAAGTAGGTATACTATATCCGAATTCGAATATGTTAGACCATCTATTTTGGAACCATTTACAAAGATTCTTTGTAAAATTTGATGCCCAAATCTAGTACTTTGCGTAAAGTTTTAAGCTGTTTTTTTGCAATATGGTGTGTGGTCTTGGAAAAAAAGAAAGATAGATAGGTAGTTCAGTTCATCTTTGCCAAAAAATATAATATATTTGAAAATTAAAAGTATAAGGTATAACTTTTTAATCGCAATAATGAAAAAGCAAATGTACAACATGTGCACCTCCTACATCCACACATTTTTGGAGTAAAATAATTCGTTGTACTTAAAACAGCATTCCTGAATTGCTCTTAATAGTATCGCAATGGAAATCAATTCTATCTAATAATTCATTCCTTGTTTGTACCGGTGTTGCATATACAAACCCAGAAGAATGAATCTAGTGGATTTAATTCTGGAGTACGTGGGGTTATGCAATTGGACCTCCTCTTCCAATCCACTTTTCAGGGTACTCAATGTTTAAGTGATTTCGTACCTCAACACTAAAGTGAGGTGGAGCGCCATCGTGCATGTACCACATATTAGTTCTGGTTTGTAAAGGAATGTCATCTAAAGTAAATTTAAATTATTCTAAAGAAAGTCCAGATACGATTGTCCATTTAAACGACTATCAATGATAAATGGACCAACTAAGTGGTTTCCAATTATTTACGCCCACACATTTACTATGAGTCTTTGCTGATGTCTTGTCTGAATTATACCATGTGGATTTTCATCAGCCCACAAATGTAAGTTATGGGAATTTATTGTACCATTTCTCGTAAATCCGGCTTCATCAGTAAACAATACTGACGAAATAAAATCTGGAACCTGTCTCTGTTTTTTCAAAAACCAGCGCACATATTGAAGGTGTGCTAGATAATCTTCTGGAGTCAAACCCTGTACTTGGTACTTATGTAATAATTGTTCTTGAAGTATTCTGTGCACGCTGTTTTTGAAATATTATGTTGGGTCGCTAATATTCTAACACTACATGTAGGATTGTTATCTACTTCATCTAAGGTGTCTTGTTCTAAAACGGCAGTACGAACATTTCTTGCAGGACTTACGCCACCTGCTATCTGTTTACATTTACCTAAAAATAAAATAAAATAGCTTCCAAAAGAATAATTTGCCCGAAGTTTTTCCATACATTAAATGCATATCTGCATATTCTCCAAACGTGTATTCGGCCATTTCAAGTATTATAGAAGATAACAAAAAGTTATTTGCCACAAAGAAAATATTATTTTTCTCACTACATACTTAGAAAACGGACGTTTCTTCTCTACAAATAGTGAGAAAAATTGGTTTTTCGTCACTAGCGAGGAAAATAATGTCGTGTTACAAAAATGCCTCTTTAAAAATGCAAAAAATGTGTGTCATTAGAACTATATGCGCCTAGTACTTACTTAAACAATTTAATTTAGTATTCAATCAGGTTTGTTTAATTTAATATCTTATATTTCGACTCTTAAAATTACTACCCTACATTTATTGGTTAGAATTACGCGGCTGCGCTATGACAGATTGAGACCACACCTATACTACAGAATACTGTAGCGAGACTATTGGGACCCACCTATTAATATTACTTACTTTCATAAGGTTCTTTTTTGGGATTGTCGTGGAAAAAATGTTGTGTCTAACACATAAGGAAAGTCTTATTCCACTCTCACTCGCTACGCTTGTGAGGCAACTCGAGCTCGAGTGGGAATAAGAATCGCTTTCCTCACTTGTTGGACAAATAACTATTAACCTTCAGGGTGCAAATAAATTGGCAGGCTATTATGACAAACAATTGACAGCGGCCTACTTGTTAAAAATTAATTTAATTTAATAAATAATAGTGGAAGTTGTATGTGATCTGCAACAGCGTGTTACAAAATTTTCATTTTTTTCGAAAACCACTGATTTCATCGAATTCAACAAATATCACCCTTTTTTAGGACAATAGTTGGGAAATAAACTTACAGTAAGTTTGTCGCTTTATCTCTGTAAAAGTTTTGACCGTTTAACCAGTGAGCAAAGTATATTCCTGACTATCTAGAACCCCGGTATACCTAATGGTACCGCAAAAATAAATGCATTGATGAGAGCTTGGTACTAAATACACTGTAGAAGATGTCAAAATGAATTCACCAAAAATTATATTGAGAAATGCGGAACTCGAATATTTGCAGAAGTGGGATGATGATATTCTAAACGATGTCATTGAACAAAATCGGTTACAGGATTTAAGAATTAAAGTCGTTACTAAATTTGTTTAGCGCAATAAGAAGAACTGTATAAATATAGTATTTGAAGTTGACTGTAATGCATACAGACACATAATAGAAAATAACAAACTGTTTATTGGCTGAAGACAATGTTGGGTTTCTAACTATGTTGATATTCGTCGTTGTTATAATTGCTTAGGCTTTAACCATTTTGCTAAGGATTGCAAATCAGAGAGAAAGTTTGCTCCATTTGTTCTCTAAAACATGGTTATAAAGACTGTACTAATAAAAGCACAGTACAATGTGTAAACTGTAAAACTGCAAACAAAATTTAATCTTAGTATAGGCGTTAATCACTAGGTATTTGATGTCAAATGTCCGTGTTACACAAGAATTTTAAGAACCCAAACTGAAAAATTGGTTACCAATAGCAATCATTTCACCACCAAAACAGGCCCAAACCAAAAATGGACGTTCAAATGAAATATCCCACAAATCAATTTTCTATATTCCATCTAAATATACAGTGTAAACGAACTTGAGGCGTATCTAATTTCTTACAAATGTCACATTGTCTGTATGAGCGAGCATTGGCTAAATGAGAATGAACTCAAAAGTGGTCTAAAAGTCAATCAATATAGGTTAGGATCTTATTTTGCAAGACAGTTGCATTTCCATGGAGGAGTTCAACTTTTTGTGCGACATGACGTCAGTTTCAAATCAGTGGATTGCAATAATAAATTTTCTATGGAATTACACTGTGGAACATCTCAAATTTTGTGCGTGGATTTTAATATACTTGTAGTGACTGTTTACCGATCCCCTATGGTGATTTTGGTATATTTTTAAATAACATATGCTCATAACTGAATTCATTATTGGATAAATCCTATCAAATTATGTATAGCTAATACTTCTTTAACTTAGTTAACGAATTTAAATTTTGTCTCGTTTCGGAAGTAGAAATCCGGAAAGTTATCATTTCATTAAGGAATAGTTATACTAAATATATCTATGGATTTACTGTTAAGATGGTAAAAGCAAATATTAGCTTATTACATATACAAAAAAGGTGACAAAAACAAACCAGACAGTTATCGTCCCATCTCAGTGCTTCCTGTTTTCTCTAAAGTTTCGAGATTATTATTTACAATCAAATATATAACCACGTTGAAAAAAACCAACTCTTTGCGGAGAATCAATGCGGCTTTAGAAAGAACAGAAGCACCTCAGATGCTCTAATTAACTTTGTAACAAACTCTTTGAATTGTTTTGAAAGTGGTCAATATTCCATGGCGATTTTTTTAGATATTACACGTGCCTTTGATAGTGTTTCGCATGACATCCTAATTAACAGATTAAAGTACATCTACAAGTTCAATGACAATAGTATAGTATAGTATAGTTTTACTTATATCATACTTAAACAATAGAACTCAAGCTGTGAGGATTGACGAAAAAATGTCACATTTTTTAACAAATCCAAGAGGGGTTCCTCAAGGATCTATATTAGGGCCTTTGATGTTTTCATTGTATATAAACGATTTTCTTTCTATTTAAAGATCAACGCAGTTTGTTTGCAATATGCTGATGACACGAAAATTATTATTAAAGAACATAAATTAAGTAGTGTGTATATTGCAGCAAATAATATTATAACCTACGCGAATCATTGGTGCAAATTAAATAATTTTAATTTAAATACCACCAAAACAATGCAGATGATAATTACACTTAAACAGCATAACTTTATTAATCCCAATAATGTAAAATTTTTAGGGGTCTTAATCTGATCCTAAACTTTTATTCAATCAACACGTTGATAAATTGTCTACCATTCTTAGTCGGAACATTTTCTTATTACGATGTCTAGCTGATAGTGTGTACAGTGGCGGCTTGTCCATATGGTCATTTGGTCAATGACCTACCAAAAATTTTGACAAATATATAAAAAATATTCATTATTACGTGTTTTATTAAAATAGGTAATTAAGTCGCAATACAATAACTTAAAATTTATCGGCCGTCGTTCGTAATTCATTCTCCTCAACCTTGGGCTGGCGGTGCAAATTGTCCTCATTGAATTAGATCTACCCGGAAAACTCGAAAAACGTGCAGCGCCCGAATAAACGCGAACGTCCGAAACAATAATCAACTTTGGGTCATGAGCCGGATCCCGCAGTTTACGTTGACTTCGTATAGGGTGTACAACTACGCTCGATTTTTGATTCGATTTTCGCGTGTTTTAAATCAATTTAAGAATTTATATTGATATGTTTTACTGTTGTTGTGTTGTTTTGTAAAAATACTATTTTTGATTCGCGTGTGCATGCGCTATAATAGAAAATGTCGGTAGTGCAGAAAATTAAACAACTAAAAGTGCTAACAAACTTAATTTTACAAAATTAGTTGAGTTCAAGGCAAATGGTCGTCCTTTGCCAGAACTAAGTTTACGACAGACTAGCAAAGACAAAAATAAAGATGTTCATCGAAACTTTCGCAAGGTAATGTACGATTTAGCTAACTGGATATGTTGTTGTGAAGTATCAAATGTATTTTACTGTTTTGTTTGTTTATTATTTTCTAAAGACTCGTCAGACTCGCTATAGTGCAAATCCGGTGTAAGAGATTTAAAACATTTAAAAGAGGAAATAAAAAAACATGCTTCGTCTGCAGAACACATGAAATGCTCGGTAAATTTTGCAACCGTAGGAAATGTTGATATTCGTACACAGCTAGACAATGCTTACAGAAAATCCCTTAGAGATTTTAATGAGAATGTTTCGAAAAATCGCTATATTTTGAACAAATTGTAGATTGTATAAAATTTTGCGGTACATGTGAGTTATTTATATTTTTTTAAGTATGTCTATTTTTTAAATTAATTTTTGACCTCCCAGTATGATTGACCACGAGCCGCCACTGAGTGTGTCTAGTCGAATATTGATACTTGTGTACTCAGCTACGATTTAAAGTGATTTGTTTTACTGTAATATTATATGGAGAAATTGTTCAGATGTTAGTTACAGAGAAGACTGTAAATACTTATTTATAAAACTTAAAATTTTAACTTTACCACGTATCTTTATACTTAACAACTGCATTTTGTACGCTAAATGCAATTCTGATACGTGTAGTTTGATGTCTGATACACATAGTTACAACACTCGGAACTGTAATAATTTTATATTAAGTTTCTTTAGATTAAGTAAGACCCATAAAAGTTTTGTTAATGTATCATTTAAATTTTTTTAATTATTTAACAATTGAAACAAGAAATTTATCTTTTAATAGTATGAAAGAAAAGTTAAAGTTATTCTTACTTAGTTACTTAGTAATGCATTTTATTCTTTAGATGAATTTGAAAATTACATGCGTTTAAGTCCAATTATCTAAGCCGGATTCTATGACTTCTGTAAATACACATTTTATTTTTAGCATATTAACAGAAATAAATATTATTAATAATATTATTATTATAATTATTGGCAATCCATCAAATTTTCATTAAATTCTAAAATATAGTTTTAGAGTTATAAATAAAATTGTGTTTTTAATTTCCAACTTTACAGCCCCTATAACTCTGAAAATAAAAGTCGGAGATAAAAAAGCTACATAAAGTACGAACATTATTTTAATACCAACTACTCATTCCCAAGTTTTGACCTTTCATTCCTGGGACACCTTGTATAATAGTTAAATATACCTATATACATATTCATCATACAAACCTAACTCAAGTGATCGTTTGTTTGTTGCAAAATATTGAGTTACAACAACATTTTTGCTATCGAAATGTATATCACAATTAGCAGAGATAGTGTTAAAAATACGGCAGATGTTCATCATTGGTGATTTATATAACATATTTGTTTTATAATTAGCATTATATAAAGTTAAATTAGATCGGGAATGGTAATAAGGTACATAGTAGTAAACTAATGAAAGTAAATGTGAAGAGTCAATTTGTTTATGAACTAGTTTATGAAGGAATTTAAGACTAAACAATTCTCTGCGTAACTTTAAAGACTGAATATTAACTCTTTGTAACAAATGAGCTTTAAGATAACCCTTTATTGGGTAAGTATTATCCAATTTGTATGTTAAATAATTTAAGAATTTTCTTTGAAACAGATTCGATTTTTAATAGTTGATATTTGTATACAGGCACCAAATTAGGACGTACTCAAGAATATATCTAACCAGTGAAAAATACAATATTTAACAAATGAATATTAGTAAATGATTTAGAATTTCGAATGATAAATCCAAGCGTTTTTTACATTTATTAGAAATTGTGTAATGTGACCAGCAAAGGTGAATTTAGAATCAAAATTAACACCAAGTTCCTTTATTTCTAAGCAGCGTTAGTATATTGAATCAATAGCATAAGAAAAGTTATGGGTCGAAATTTTCTAGTGTATGTTAATATTTTCCATTTTCCAATATTCAACGATAACTTGTTATCAGATCACCATTGTTGCAATTTATTCAAATTGTCTTGTAAATGAAAACAGTCCCCTATGGTAGATATTGAAGTAAAAATTTTAAGTCATCAGCAAATAAAAGATGTTTGCACGTTAGATTAAGGGATAAATCATTAATAAATAATAAAGTAAAAGTGGCCCAATGGTAGAACCTTGAGGAACACCTGATGTCGGTATAATAAGCAGAGAAATAAAATTATTATATGTAACACTTAGACAACGATTATTCAAATACGACTGAAGTAGTAAGATTAGTGAATAGTCAAATCCAAATTGTTGGAGTTTGGTCCAATATAATGTCATGAGAAATACATCAAAGGCCTTAGCTATATCCGTATAAATATCATCCACTTGCCTTTTAGAATCTAATGTTTTACTAATGTACTCACTAATGCACACAAGATTAGTTATAGTAGAACGTTTTTGCATAAAGCTATGCTGTTTAGTGGAAATTTGGTTTTTCACAAATGAATCAATTTTTGAGTAAAACTGATTCAAATATTTTACTAAAATTGTTAATGATACTTATAGGACTATAGTTTGTAATATTAGTTGGATCACCATTTTTAAACACAGGACAATTGAAGACGTTTTCCAATGCAGAGGTAACTCGCCAGTAACATATTAATTAACAAATGCAACGGCTTTGATTTCACCAAAACGCCAGGTGAATTTTGTATTTTAATTTACAAACTGCTTCTAATACTTCCTCTTCCGAGATGTTGACAATATTAATAAGATCATGACACTGATTAAGAGAATTGAAGTTATAATTAAGAGGGTCAGTTCTAGAGGGTAGATAAACATTACCAAGTAGTCTTTAAATGCGTTCACTATAATATCAAGCGATAAAAGTTCAGAGTTGTTATAAAACTTTTTTTGGGTATACGAGAATACTCTTTTTATTATTTTAAATTTTCAAAAATATTCAGGATCATTAGGAATTGTATTCTGTACATATGCAATGTAACTGAAATATGCAGATTTAATTTGCCATTTAGTTAACCTTTCTCAGGGATTTAAAAGAAGCAAGACCATTATAATTATTGTGTTTTCTGAAACGTTTGAATGCTTTAACTTTTTACGAAGATTGTTTATAATTTCATTATTAAACCATTTTGGATTTATAAATAACCAATCAGTACTTATTAAATTATGAGTAAGTAAAGCGTAGTCCGCTTTGTTAAAATTGTACTTCTTGATAGAGTTGTTAGTGCGGAACGTAATTTTAGGAGGTGATGTACAAGAAAAGGAAATATGTAGAGACTCTGATTGTAGTCCAAGAAATACGTATATTCTCAAAAAAAACTTTTGAGTTGATGACAAGTTTCAATGTAGGATTAACTGAAACAACAAAAATGTCTGACGCATAACGTATACCGATTCCACCAAAGGCTTTCCAAAGAACAACGTAAAAGATTATTGGTCGTATATGATGTAACCTTCTGTAGATGATATAGTCGACAAAGTTCATTAACTCCTGAAGAGACCCAAAAGGACGAAACAGCTGTCGAGTGATTATCTACTGGTATTGTACAATCTCTTTGCGAACTTGGCAGCAGACGATTCAAGATTGTTATTTTTGCTAACACATAGTTTGCTATAACATTCGCAGAATCGAGTTAAATAACTGGTTACATATCTGTCGACAAAGTTGCTTAATGCAACGTGGACGTGTTGCAATAGCACGAGACGACACCAGATGTTGCAATACTTATTTATCGTAAAAGATACACAGATTCATATAATTTTCGATCATGTACTACCATGGAGAAGAAAAAACTCTATAAAAAGTAGGGTTTATATGAATGGGTAAAATTGTCACAAGCAAAAAATTACCTCTACATCAAAATGGGGCGTATTGTTCTCAAAATTCTTTTTAGAGATAATGAACAACTTATACTCAAAGAATATATAGTGTCAGGAAGTGAACTACGTAAAAAATTGTAGGACCGAAGTGATTGTTGCATATGGCAGGTGACAGTTTTCGGTTTGCCAGTAGTGTATTGACTCGTTTAGTAGTGACGTCACAAACCAACCGCGTAATTCTAAATTCGGTACTTTGGAAAATTGTAGAACGAAAAGTGAACCTTAAATACAAAGACTTAAGGGTTATATTAAAATAGATCACTAAAAGGTGGTTGGTTTTCCAACATACACGAATAAATAAGAGAAATCGTTGTCATATTCACTAATTCTGAACCTTTATCTTTCATCTAGTATCAATATTACATTTTCAAATAGCAATATTAAAAATTAAAATAAATCTTTATACTTTAAATACATGAGCGAAAATCAGCTAACAGGAACAGTAATTTTAGAAATACGCGCATATTATCATATACACAGGAATGTCCACTCATGAAATTTAAAACTTGGACACCACAATTTCTGTAAACAAAAGTTTGCACATTGTGAAGCGGGCTTAAGGGTATCATTTACAATTCTAACAGCAGGTAGTCTCAGCAGGGGTTATCTTATAGAAGGACTGTAGAATGAATCATTACACTAAGCACGTTTTAGAAAATAGGTAATTTACGTTGCTTACTTAATTTTTTCTTTAAAGAATATATTTGAAGGTATCGCTAATTAAACACCATAGCTCGATTAATTATCGAATCAAAATTTTGTTTAGGAAATGTTTACAAAATAAAATTAGAAATAATTTTGATTTAAAAAACGTCTACAAGCAATAACTTTTAAATTAAATCAAAAACTAAACATGGTTATTTGGGTTGACTGATTATTACTTATTTTTAAATAAATCTAACCTACTAATTATTGTAAGTTATTAAAAAAAATCATTAAACTCTCTATTCATAATATTTAGTCCTTACAAAATGTATATTTTATGACGTTTCATTTTTCTGTAGTTAATATAAAAGTGAAAATAAAAACTAAGGCAATTCTTATTGTCAACGTATATATTTAGTTTTTGACAAGAATTTATTACATAATTATAATTAAGATACCAAGTTATAGTTTAAAATTAAATGAAAACTTTTTTTTAAATAAAGGTATTACTATATAAATAAATATAAGAAATCAATAATGGGTGTGACCTCCATTATTATTGATACATTCTTGGAGGCGTCTGCTCATTGACGCTATCAAGGTATCAATATAATTAATATTAATCGTTTCCCATGCGGTATCAATGGCTGCAATTAGTGCATTACGGTTTACTGGTATAAAATTTGGCCCTTGTTGTCTTCGGATAACAGCAAGTATTCGAGCCCAAACATTTTCGATAATGTTAAAATCTGGGCTTTTGCTGGCCAGGGTAACAGCTCAAGTTATTTTCTCGTATCCAATTGCGCACAACCCGCGAAGTATGAATAGGGGCGTTGTCCTTTAACAACAAAAATACATTATGAAAATGTTAATTCAACAGATCCCGAACTATTTTTTGGAGAAAGTATAGTGAAATAAGAATACTTACTTGTTGGAAAATATAATCTTCGTCTGGATAAAACACTTCGACTGAAGGTTTCATAATAGTTTCCAAAATATCTAAATACGCAGCAGAATCAAGACGTCCATCGATAGCCCAACAAACTCCTGGACCGCGCGCTAACCCAACCCCACACATTCACAGAAAAATAACCACTTCGTTTTTTAGGACATATGTGATTATTTTCGTAACGAGTTCCTTCCATTCTAAAAACTTTTAGTGGTCCATCGTTGCGGCTATTGAACGTTTTTTCGTCGCTAAAAATCACTCGATTCCAAAATTCCAAAGGTTCGTTCACATATCGCCTTGCAAATTCCAGACGACGTCTCATATTTTCGTCACTGAGAACTTCTTTCGCAGCAGCATTATACTTCTTTATTCCCATCTCCTTTAATCTTTTTGTGCAGTTATACGGCATCCGGGAAAATGTGTATCTGCTATAGCCCTGGAGTATGTAGCAAATGGTTGTTCTGTTACGTAATCTCTGAGTCTACGTGTAGATACTTTAGGTCTACCACTTCCGATGGCTCTTTCCAAAGTGTGTTCAAGATTCCATTTTACTCGGTAATGCCCTACGGTGCTTTTTGGTATATCTAACATACGTGAAATTTCACGCAGCTACGGCCCGCCGCTAATTCCGAAACAATCCGCGCTTTCAAATCAGCACCGAGATGAGGTGGCATTTTCACAACACTTGAAATTTTAAACTAAAATGGAATTTACATTTCTACTTTATTTATTGGTTCACACTACCCCTTCTCAAACAGTAGGTAATTGTTTATTTATTACATACTTCTAATGACCAATGTAACAACCCTTAGAGCAATATGACTCAAAGGAAGTAAATTAAACAAGCAAGGATATTCTATTGTTATTGAAACTTATTCATAAAGTAAAAGCCATTTCCTTATAATGCTAATGGACAGGATTTTCTTTTAAGTATTAAGATTACAATAGAGGACTTATAAACTTTCGAAAATATCTAATTATAAATATTTACACTGCAATTGCGCTTTTTCCTTAATAATTTCTTAGCAATAACATACACGTTCTTGGTTTTAAGTTGTCATAAATTTGATATGATATAAATTTGTGTTTCTAATATTACATCACAAACTAATCTTTATTCGCCAAAAATTGTTGCTTAAGTTGTAAAGCTTCGTACACACCTGAACAACAAACCGAGCAACAAACATAACAACGAACCGAAAGTCAAACAGAACGACAAACGATCTTTTATGATTTCCACAATCCGAACAACAAACGGAACGTTTGTGCTGTTCCATAATTATTTTCAGTAGTTTTCAGTTCATATATATTTATTATTGAGAAGAGAAAATTGCGGAAAACAAGAAGATAGTGCCAACCAAATTTTTACGCACAAAGAAGAGTAAAAATTATAATTTACTTCGCTTTTTTTTATTTTGGAAATTTCCCGCCCAAATGATGCTAATAGGGACATCATTTTTTTCTTGCATTCTTAAACACTGATTAATTTTTCTTCTGTCAACTCCATAATATTACCTAAAACACAACAAACCCACAAAAGGGAGGACAAAAAATAAATAATTTAATTCTCCCGCATAAGTTTGTTCGCCGTTTTGTTTAGATTCGTCCAAACCTGCAAACGCATTCGCGCGCATTTTCTTTGATGTCGGAGAAAAACCGACAAGTTGCGGGAACGCCGCAAACCGTTCGTGGAACAATCAGGACTTGCGAATCTGTTCTAAAATTCGTACGTAGCACCGTCCAAATTAATGTTCCGATTGCCGTTCGGTTCGTTGTTCTGTTTGTTCCTCGGTTTGTTGTTCAGGTGTGTACGAAGCTTTACAATAAGCATATTAATATGAACTATATCTTATGAAAGGAGAGTTATGTAACTATAATTAACGACTTAACGTTACGTTAGTAGATTCCATTTACTATTTACACATATTTTCTTGGAACATTCGATAATTAACTATCGGGATATGATGACCCTATACTTCGCAGGTTGTGCGCAACTGGATACAAGCAAATAACTTGGAGCTGTTACCCTGGCCAGCAAAAGCCCAGATTTTAACATTATCGAAAATGTTTGGGCTCGAATACTTGCTGTTATCCGAAGACAACAAGGGCCAAATTTTATACCAGTAAACCGTAATGCACTAATTGCAGCCATTGATACCGCATGGGAAACGATTAATATTAATTATATTGATACCTTGATAGCGTCAATGAGCAGACGCCTCCAAGAATGTATCAATAATAATGGAGGTCACACCCATTATTGATTTCTTATATTTATTTATATAGTAATACCTTTATTTAAAAAAAAACGTTTTCATTTAATTTTAAACTATAACTTGGTATCTTAATTATAATTATGTAATAAATTCTTGTCAAAAAACTAAATATATACGTTGACAATAAGAATTGCCTTAGTTTTTATTTTCACTTTTTATATTAACTACAGAAAAAAATGAAACGTCATAAAATATACATTTTGTAAGGACTAAATATTATGAATAGAGAGTTTAATGATTTTTTTAATAACTTACAATAATTAGTAGGTTAGATTTATTTAAAAATAAGTAATAATCAGTCAACCCAAATAACCATGTTTAGTTTTTGATTTAATTTAAAAGTTATTGCTTGTAGACGTTTTTTAAATCAAAATTATTTCTAATTTTATTTTGTAAACATTTCCTAAACAAAATTTTGATTCGATAATTAATCGAGCTATGGTGTTTAATTAGCGATACCTTCAAATATATTCTTTAAAGAAAAAATTAAGTAAGCAACGTAAATTACCTATTTTCTAAAACGTGCTTAGTGTAATGATTCATTCTACAGTCCTTCTATAAGATAACCCCTGCTGAGACTACCTGCTGTTAGAATTGTAAATGATACCCTTAAGCCCGCTTCACAATGTGCAAACTTTTGTTTACAGAAATTGTGGTGTCCAAGTTTTAAATTTCATGAGTGTACCTCCCGCACGTTCTTGGTTTTCATAAAAATTACCCAAAAAATGCAATTGCAAAGCACAAAACACACTTGTAACCACCCGCTTACCAGCCGAAAATTAAACTTGTTAGAGATTAGTGCAAAATACACGTCACTGCTAGTCCGCTTTTGAGGCGCTGGTCTTTATTTGTTTACATAAGCTTTAGCAATTCCATCTGCCATTTAGTCATCACGCGGCTACCACGTCACTGGATGACCACTTAATTGCGCGTCTTGCCTAAGGTTTTTCACTAATATAGACAGTCCCATGGCAGAGCGATAACCAATAAGAAGTACACACGGACGAAGTAGAAATACGTCGTTGATACTAAAGACACAGTATCAGTAGATACGGTAAACAATTCTACAAAAAAACCCTGGGATAATACAAAGGTGAAAACAGCAGCCAAAAGAACTAAGAGTGACCGCATAGCTGAAGCTATTATAAAAAAAGAGGATAAGTGAACTCAATTACTTAAAGACATATTAGTTACTGCCGTTGCTACTAAGAAAGTTTTTCCCATACAAAGATTTTTCAATAGTGTGGCCCAAACTGTAATGACATTTCCCCTAATTTAGCGGTGGAGGCAAAAGCTAAAGTATGCCAAATTATTACCAAACTCGAATATAGAGCAAAAACAGTTTCAATCAGTAACAACAGCTACAAATAGTATTTTTGGACAACAACAATTATATACGGTAACCGAAGACGACATACACTCTCTCTATTCTAGTAGTCACGCACTTATGAGTCACGGTCGCCAAGTATATACTCAACTGTATCTAGTCCTTTATACGTCGCCCCAGAAGTTCACCCTGCTAATAGAAATATCATGAATAAAACAACTTACTTAGCAAACTTGTAATATGTTGTGCAAACAAGCATTTTGTAAGGTTTTGTTCTTATTAAATAATAACACTAAAGCCCGCTCTACACTTAGTCCGCGGATCACGGCGCGAAATCGCGCCGCGAACTTGCCGCGAATTCAACAACGACTCTACACTCGCAATTTCACAGTTCAGTTCGCAACGTTGAATGAAATTGACGTCGAAGTAGCTGCTGCTGTTGCTGCGTCCCTATGCGCGTTAGTGTACTATAATTATGTTTCATCTTTTTGATAGCCACGGACGCAGGTGTAGCTCAGACAAAGGCTCGAAAAATATTGACCGTCGCGGACTGCGAGTGTGGAGTCATGTACGTTCGCGTAGCGTTCGCGGTTGCGCTCCCTTTGACGCTGAACAAAAAACCGACACAAATTGGGGAACAAAGCGCGAAACCGTGAAAAATATGCAAAAAGGTCCATTAACAGCGTTCGCGCCCTTTCGCAACCATCGCTCTCGATCCGCGGACTAAGTGTAGAGCGGGCTTAACAGTAGTTGTTTGCTTACCTCAGAGTAACTACTAGCTTCTCTTCTGCACTTATTGGCAGTTACACAAACGTCGTTTTCTCATTTTCGATGTCAGGGGTTATTAAACTCAAGATCTCTTGAAACTGGATTTAACTTAACCTAAAATGTTCTTGAATTTTATGTCCTCGCCCTTTAAATGATTTTTGATCAAAATTTCATAAACTCCCTCGGTTTTTCTTGATTTACACAGTGACGGGCAAAGCGTTTGCATCTAATGAGAAAAATTTGTGAAATTGAGATATCCAGAAAATTTCTTTTGGCAAATGAATTCAGCATATCGAATGACAAAAAAGAACTTTGACAAATGTCATGTGACCACTGTCATGGCGGCAATTATAAAATACTTTCCTTAAATATGTAAAAAGTGAGGTTAGATGACAAGATATTGAAAAATGCATAAGAGAAAAGTTGTTTAGAATTAGATTATACGTCTACGTGCAAATTTTCAAAAGAAAATAACGACTTTTCAAAATATCAGTTTTCCGGCATTTTTCCGGAAAGATTGAGAAAACATAATTTTTGCGTTTGATTTGCATAAAACAGAATAAAACCAACAAATAAACTTGACAATCCATTTTTATTTATTAGTCTACCAATGGATGGTAAAGAACAAAAAAAACATTGTTTTTTTTAGGATGGACTTTGTTGCAAACTCTTTGCCAGTGTATACAGAGTTTCAAACTTAAGTCGGCACTATTGCTAACTTTGTTATTATTATATTAGAGCTACAGGGTTGGTTAAATAGGCAAACTAGTAGCATTTGTTGCTCTCATCACTATGTTGAAAACAGAATAAAAATCGAACATCGCGTCGCGTCTTATGTCAAATTGTTCCATTTTTTCAAAAGGGACACCCTGTATACAATATTTTCAATCGATAGGAAATTAAATACTGAATAAAAAGTGTCCTATTATTTTTATCTTAAAGTCAAAAAGCGATTACAGGCGGACTCAAAAATGCTTGGACTAAGAGGGTGACGTTTTTGAGCATCTAATTTGAATTTTTCTTTTAATGTTTACAGAATAAATTAAAATAAACCATATCCTTTCGCTTCAAGGATATTTCCCTTTTTTTTAATTTCATTTGCCACTTCTGCTGGATATAGCCACCATGAATTTTGTATGTTACTCTATCCCCATCACGAAATAATTTTTTTTAAGTGTCTGCCGTGAACAAGATTTAAACCGCCTCGACCTACGGTTTTCCGACTAGTAAATTTGACTACGTTCTTGGCATTACTACTCGACCACCCGCAGGTCTGATATTCTTCCTACTTTCTACTATATGCCGCAGTGGCGGCTCGTGGTCAATCATACTGGGAGGTCAAAAATTAATTTAAAAAAATAGGCATACTTAAAAAAATATAAATAACTCAATGCACCCCAAAATTTTTATACAATCTACAATTTTGTTCAAAATATAGCGATTTTTCGAAACATTCTCACTAAAATCTCTAAGGATTTTCTGTAAGCATTGTCTAGTTGGTTACGAATATCAACATTTCCTACTGTTGCAAAATTTACCGAGCATTTCATGTGTTCTGCAGACGAAACATGTTTTTTATTTCCTCTTTTAAATGTTTTAAATCTCTGACACTGGATTTGGACTATAGCGAGTCTGACGAGTCGTTAGAAAATAATAAACAAACAAAACAGTAAAATACATTTGATACTTCACAACCACATATCCAGTTAGCTAAATCGTACATTACCTTGCGAAAGTTTCGATGAACATCTTTATTTTTGTCTTTGCTAGTCTGTCGTAAACTTAGTTCTGGCAAAGGACGACCATTTGCCTTGAACTCGACTAATTTTGTAAAATTAAGTTTGTTAGCACTTTTAGTTGTTTAATTTTCTGCACTAACGACATTTTCTATTATAGCGCATGCACACGCGAACCAAAAATAGTATTTTTACAAAACAACACAACAACAGTAAAACATATCAATATAAATTCTTAAATTGATTTAAAACACGCGAAAATCGAATCAAAAATCGAGCGTAGTTGTACACACCTTATACGAAGTCGACGTAAACTGCGGGATCCGGCTCATGACCCAAAGTTGATTATTGTTTCGGACGTTCGCGTTTATTCGGGCGCTGCACGTTTTTTGAGTTTTCCGGGTAGATCTAATTCAATGAGGACAATTCGCACCGCCAGCCCAAGGTTGAAGAGGATGAATTACGAACGACGGCCGATAAATTTTAAGTTATTATACTTGCGACTTGTTACAGTATATTTTAAGTTAAACGGTATTGTTGATATATCATAACATTAGCGTATGTTGGGTTGCATAAACTTTTCCTCGTTATTTTTAAATTTCTAAACGGAAATTTGGCTCTTATCATAATTGGCCTTTTGATAAATTTTCTTCCACTTTTTGAGTTCCGTTTTGCATTTGAAATAAGAGTGCATGATGTTCCCATGTTAGTTATCAAGCATTAATTTGGTTATTTATGGGTCATCTGTAATTATAAATAGAATTGACCTTAGCAATAATAATTTGTTTAGATTATGTACCAATTCTATATCTGGATTTACCAGGATTTTTGCACTTTAACTTCAAGCCACACACCATCTTGGCTTTTAATTGTCCGTTTGTATTTGAGGACGTTTCTCTCTGAAGAAAAAAATAAAGTATATTGGTCCAACCATCAGCGATAAACAAAGTACGCACAACTTACTATCCTCTGAGCAACACATGGTCAGCTGCAAGTGGGACCCCTTACGACTGTAACAGCTGGGCAAGCTTCCTCAGAACCCATACCAACATCAAGGAGGGCTCCGTTGTGGTTGCTCTGTGTAAGGTTTGGGCACTTAGTAATTATTGTTTATATACACATTAAATCGGTAAAAGCTTACTGAGATCTTCGGATATAGTTAGTACCTAGTGGATAGCAAAGGCCAAATTACGTACCCCAGATGTTTTATGGTACATTCCGCTACCAAAATGATAATGACAATTACATAGTTAATTTAATTTACGGTGTATAATTAACTTGTGTATGAAACCGATTATTACTTTATTTATTTTTAAATTGCTCAACGCGCACGCCATTCTGCCTATGTACCACTATTTAAGGTTAAGATTCTTTTGTTTTGGTCAAGTAGTACAGTGAGCAGAATTGGTGGCAGTCGCGTCAAGGTTGTTTTTTTCAGTGGCGTCCGGAAACTTTTTGCGGGAAGGGTTTATTTTTTATTTTTTTTCTATTGGTATTTTATGTTTAGAAATGGTTAAACAAAGGGTTGAGGCCTCAATTACTTTATTTCGAATACCATGTTTAGTAGGTTAATGTATATATTGACGTTTATTTGCTACCCGCAATCCATTCCCACGCAATTTAGTATAGTAGGTATACGCATAGTATTTGTTTTACACAACTTATTATTATCATTATAAATATTATCATTAATCAATCATCACTATATATATATATTTGTTTTGCCATATGAATGTTTAAATTTAAATCTACAATAAATATTATTTTCGGGAAATCCTGCAATTATTTTAATTTGTAACCCTTTCGGTAACAATTTAGCGTTTCAGTGGCGCCCAACTTTTTCATAGATTGTTTTTAAGGATCCCAAAGGTTTTATCTGTGGATTTAAATTTAGAATATTTCACAATTACTTAGTTAGTTTTCTAAACTTCTTTACAATGGATTTTCACATGGATATTGATAGATTAGTAAAAGACGAGTTAGAACATGAATTAAAAATTAGGGGCTTAGGTTTTTCTGGTACGGTTGACACGCTTCGTAAAAGTTTAAGAGGAGCACTTACGTTAGAAAGAGCTGGGAAGCTTAATCCAAGCACTATACAATTAGATTACAATGAAGAACTCAAAATATGTGAATTAAAATTAAAAGAAATTTCACAGTTAATAAAGGATTTACCCCCTGCAGCTCAACCCAATCGTAAAATTGAAACAAAAATTAGTCATATACTTAGCAGATTAAATAATATTCCCACTGAGGACAAGAAATTATTGGAACAAAAAAATGTATTAACCAGCTTACTAATGGAAATTGTAGCAGATTACTCGACTGTCTGTAGTAAGGAGTCACCACTTCATCCAGATTTCGATGCCCCTATTCCAAGGGTAGATGCTGGAAGTTCCAATCAAAATCAACAACCTCCCTCTACTTCGAATAACAAGTCGGTCCCCGTATTCAAGTGGAACTTAAAATTTTCTGGTAAACTTAGTGAAGGTTTAAGTTTTAATGCCTTTTGGAACGTGTTGAAGATACCCGAATATCCCGAAACGTAAATAAAGATCAATTATTTGATTCTGCTATTGATCTCTTTGAAGGTGACGCCTTGAGTTGGTTCAAGATGGTACGCAAGCAGGTTACTAGTTGGGACTCTTTGGTAGAACTCATGAAGCAGGAATTTCAACCAACTTACATGGCAGATAAATTGTGGAAGCAAATTCTAGAACGAACACAAGGTGAAGATGAGTCAATTGGAATTTACGTAGCAATTATGACAAACCTTTTGATCGAATGCCTAGAAGTATATCGAATGAATTACGATTAAAAGTTTTAAGAAATAATATCTTACCTTTCTATCAAGAAAGACTAGTTTTGTTAACAATTAATTCTCCACTCGAATTAATTCAATATTGTCGTAGGTTAGAAGAAACTAAAATTAAAATCAGTGAATATAAACCTCCACAAATCGGTCAATTATCCCTTGAACCTGATTTAAGCTATCATAAGAATAGTAGTTCTTTTAAGTCCAATATTGACACTCCACCTTATTATCAGAAACAAGAGCATTAAATCCTACGAATTTTAACAGTACGATGATTTCAAGGTTATGTTTTCGTTGTAATAAACCCGGTCATTTAGCGCGAAACTGTTATGTAAGAACTCAATTAAAATGCTTTACTTGCGGGAAACTTAATTTCACTAAAGTCACTTGTCCGAATTGTAAAAATCAGTCGGGAAACGTAAATCAGGGACAGAATTAGGTCGGGATCTGTCCTCAACACATAAGCCGGCAATTTCAGAAATTTTAATTCACTTAATTTTAAGCAACAAGTAATTTTAGATTACATTTTGGCTCAGGTTAATGAGGGTGAATGTCCTTATGTAGAAGTTGTTATTTTAGGTCAACATTTCTACGGCCTATTAGATTCAGGAGCCAACAAAACCTTCATAAACGATAAAACTTGGAACATTTTGAAACAATTGGGATTACAATTAGATAACAAAATAGTTTCTTGTACCGTGGCAAATAATGACAGTTGCATTTGTTTAGGTACTGTGACTGTGCCAATTCAATTAAAGTCAGTAGTAAAACTAATTGATTTATATGTTGTACCTACCTTGAGACAGGATATAATCTTAGGAATAGATTTTTGGGCTAAAATGGGAATTATCCCAGACATTAGAAAAGGGGAATGGTATTTTGGCTCTGACATTGAAAAAAATCCTACCTTAGATAACATTGAATCAAAATCTACCCTAACTATAGAGCAAAATAATAAACTCAATTGTATAGTTAATAATTATTTTGATAATTGCGATTCAAGTAAATTAGGTTATACAAATTTAGTTAGACATAAGATTATTGTAAATAGCCCTCCCATAAAACAACGGTATTACCCCGTATCCCCTTATAAACAGAAACTAATTGACATGGAATTAGATAAGATGATTAAAGATGGTATTGTAGAAAGATCAACCAGCGGATGGTCGTCGCCAGTTCTTCTTGTTCCAAAAAAAGATGGAACACAACGATTTTGTGTCGATTTTCGGAAATTGAACCGCTGTAGTCTTCCTGATGCTTACCCGCTTCCATATATGTCGTCAATTTTATCAAAATTAGGATCTACTCGTTTTATTAGTAGTTTAGACATTAAAAGTGCGTATTGGCAGGTCGCCCTAGAAGAAGATAGTAAACAATACACTGCATTCACAGTTCCTGGCAGAGGTCTATACCAATTTACTCGGTTACCCTATGGACTGTCTAATGCGCCAGCAACCTTTCAACGCTTGGTGGATTCCATTTTCGGCCCTGAACTTGAACCTTTTGTTTTTTGTTACTTAGATGACATTATTGTAGTTGCACCAACTTTCGAAAACACATAGAGATTTTAAGTCAAGTTTTAGAACGTCTAGCTGCTAACGGTTTAACTCTTAATAAAGAAAAAAGCAAATTTTGTCGAGAAGAACTTAAATATTTAGGATACGTCATTAATAGTAACGGGTTACAAGTAGATCCGGAAAAATTAAATGTATTTTAGAGCTGCCACGTCCCAGAGTGGTTAAGGAATTACGAAGTCTGTTAGGAATGGTGTCTTGGTACCAACGTTTTATTTCAAATTATTCAAATTTAATTTCTCCCTTAACTAACTTACTAAAAAAGAACTCAAAATTTGATTGGAATGCAGATTGTGAATCTTCCTTTGAAAAAATTAAAAATATTTTAATTTCATCACCAATTTTATCTATTCCTAATTTTGACCAAAAATTTTATTTGCAAACAGATGCTTCTTCTGTGGGTATTGGAGCGGTTTTAACCCAATTTTATAATGAGCGGGAATATGTCATTTCCTATATATCTCGAGCGCTTAGTCACACGGAACGTAAATATTCTGTTACAGAAAGGGAATGTTTAGCAGTTCTCTGGAGTATACAGAAATTTAGATGTTATTTAGAAGGTGCTAAGTTTACAGTAATTACAGATCACCATAGTTTAGTATGGCTCGATAATTTAAAGGACCCCCAGGGTAGAATAGGTCGATGGGTATTAAAACTCCAGCAATACGATTACGAAATTTTACACAGAAAAGGCAAATATAATTTAGTGCCTGATTTACTATCTCGCGCAATCCCCAATGTTAGTGTAGAAATAATTGAAATTAAAGAAATTTTAGATCCGTGGTACAAAAAATGTTTAAATTAATTTCAGATAAACCATTACATTACAAAAACTGAAGAATTGTAGACAATAAAATTTTTAAAAGAATTACTTTAGAATTTCCGGAACTCCGGGACCCATCAGATTTTTGGAAACTACTCGTTCCCAAGAATCTTCGACAAGAAGTTTTAAAAACTTGTCACGATTATGTAACGTCCGGACATTTAGGGATTTATAAAACTTATGCCAGAATAGCGCAACTTTATTATTGGCCATCGATGCGGGCGGATATCACAAAATATGTTAAATCTTGTGTAATTTGCCAAAAACTAAACCCGAACAAAACCTACCAGTTGGTCATATGACCAAATCAGTTATCCCAAGTAAAGCCTGGCAAATTATTAGTTTCGATTTAGTAGGACCGTTACCCAGAACTTCACATGGGAATCAATTTATTTTTGTAGTCACAGATATTTTCAGTAAATTTAGTCTTTATGTCCCATTGCGACGAGCTTTAGCGACAAACATCTCAAAAATTTTAGAAGAACAAATTTTCTTGGTTTTCGGTGTTCCTCAATACATGAGATGTGATAATGGTGTTCAATTTAGAGGAAAGAATTGTCCAAATTAGCAGCAAAATACAAAGTTAACATAATTTTTAATCCCAATTATCATCCCCAATCTAACAACACAGAAAGGGTTAATAGAGTCATTAAAACTATGTTATCTGCTTACGTAAAAGAGGATCACCGAAAATGGGATATTAATTTGAGCGCTTTAGGATGTGCTATGAGAACAGCACGACATGAAACCACAGGTTTATCACCATATTTTGTAAATTTTGGAAAAGAAATGTGTATATCTGGAAATCAGTATAATCAGGATGTTAGTTCAATAACGGAAGAAATTAGTAATCATGCAACAAAATTAGAAACTTTAGAAAAGATGCGACAATTAGTAAGAGAAAATTTAGAAAAAAGTTTTGAAAGTAGTAAGCGAAGGTATAACTTAAGAAGAAGAGATGTTGAATACAACGTAGGTGATTTAGTCCTCAAGAGAAATTTTGCATTATCAAATGCAGTAAATTATTTTAATGCTAAATTAGCAGAAAAATTTGAAGGACCTTTTAGGATTAAGAATAAATTTAGTTATTGTGTGTACGAATTAGAAGACAAGTCTGGTCTTAGTAAAGGTCAATGGCATGTGAAGGACCTCAAACCGTTCCACGTGGATAATACGTTTAGAGATCCCTAAATTTTGTTTGTTTTTCTTTCCCTAGTTTTTCTTTTGGTGGAGGGGATGTGTTACAGTATATTTTAAGTTAAACGGTATTGTTGATATATCATAACATTAGCGTATATTGGGTTGCATAAACTTTTCCCTCGTTATTTTTAAATTTCTAAACGGAAATTTGGCTCTTATCATAATTGGCCTTTTGATAAATTTTCTTCCACTTTTGAGTTCCGTTTTGCATTTGAAATAAGAGTGCATGATGTTCCCATGTTAGTTATCAAGCATTAATTTGGTTATTTATGGGTCATCTGTAATTATAAATAGAATTGACCTTAGCAATAATAATTTGTTTAGATTATGTACCAATTCTATATCTGGATTTACCAGGATTTTGCACTTTAACTTCAAGCCACACACCATCTTGGCTTTTAATTGTCCGTTTGTATTTGAGGACGTTTCTCTCAAGAAAAAAAATAAAGTATATTGGTCCAACCATCAGCGATAAACAAAGTACGCACAACTTACTATCCTCTGAGCAACACATGGTCAGCTGCAAGTGGGACCCCTTACGACTGTAACAGCTGGGCAAGCTTCCTCAGAACCCATACCAACATCAAGGAGGGCTCCGTTGTGGTTGCTCTGTGTAAGGTTTGGGCACTTAGTAATTATTGTTTATATACACATTAAATCGGTAAAAGCTTACTGAGATCTTCGGATATAGTTAGTACCTAGTGGATAGCAAAGGCCAAATTACGTACCCCAGATGTTTTATGGTACATTCCGCTACCAAAATGATAATGACAATTACATAGTTAATTTAATTTACGGTGTATAATTAACTTGTGTATGAAACCGATTATTACTTTATTTATTTTAAATTGCTCAACGCGCACGCCATTCTGCCTATGTACCACTATTTAAGGTTAAGATTCTTTTGTTTTGGTCAAGTAGTACAGTGAGCAGAATTGGTGGCAGTCGCGTCAAGGTTGTTTTTTTCAGTGGCGTCCGGAAACTTTTTGCGGGAAGGGTTTATTTTTTATTTTTTTCTATTGGTATTTTATGTTTAGAAATGGTTAAACAAAGGGTTGAGGCCTCAATTACTTTATTTCGAATACCATGTTTAGTAGGTTAATGTATATATTGACGTTTATTTGCTACCCGCAATCCATTCCCACGCAATTTAGTATAGTAGGTATACTTGCACAGTATTTGTTTTACACAACTTATTATTATCATTATAAATATTATCATTAATCAATCATCACTATATATATATATTTGTATTTGCCATATGAAGTGTTTAAATTTAAATCTGACAATAAATATTATTTTCGGGAAATCCTGCAATTATTTTAATTTGTAACACTTTCGGTAACAATTTAGCGTAACAGGATTTGCGTATGGTAAATTACCTATTTTAATAAAAACACGTAATAATTAATATTTTTTATATATTGACAACATTTTTACGAGGTCATTGACCAATTGACCATATAGGACAAGCCGCCACTGCTTATATGGTAAAGCAAAGTTATAACTAACTACAGCCACCTTAACCAATTTTGAAAATCATCAATGAGCTCTGTCATTTTTGACTTTACAGTCTGTCATTTTTGTCTTTAGGGTAAAAAATAATGAGACACTTTTTGTTCAGTATTCAATTTTCTATCAATTGAGAATATTGTATACAGGGTGTCCTATTTGAAAAAATGGAACAATTTGACATAACTCGCAAGACGCACCGATCGTACAGATTTTTATTCTGGTTTCACTATAGTGATGAGATAAACAAATGCCATTAGTTTGCCTATTTAATAGACCCTGTAGCTCTAATAATAACAGAGTTAGCAATAGTGCCGACTTAAGTTTTAAAACCCTGTATACAGTGACCGGCAAAGGGTTTGCAACTAAGTCCCGTTCTAAAAAACAATGTTTTTGTTCTTTACCGTCCATTGGTAGACTAATAAATAAAAATTACTAGATTGTAAATTTATTTGGCTTTGGTCTTATTGTGTTTTATGCAAATCAAACGCAAAAATATTGTTTCTCAATATTTCTGGAAAAAATGCCGGAAAACTGATATTTTTGAAAAGTCGTTATTTTCTTTTGGAAAATTGTACACATCTAATTCTGAATAACTTTTCTCTTAGGCATTTTTCAATACTTGTCATCTAACCTACTCTTTACAAATTTAAGGGATATTTTTTAGTTTTTGCCGATGACAGTGGTCACATGACATTTGTCAAAAGTGCTTTTTTGTCTTTCGATATTCTGAATTCATTTGCCAAAAGAAATTTTCGATATCTCAGTATCAAAAATGTTTCCCATTTGATGCAAACTCTTTGCCGGTCACTTTATGGCATTGCACCACTTTTTTCATCTACTAATGTTAATAATAACAATTGCTCATTATCTTCCTTTGCTTCAAGCTAATAATAATACATTCTTTTGGTCTCATGTTCACTTCATCAAAATTGCACGCCATAGTTGTGCAAAACGGATGCGCACTCAATAGCGCATACCGCACTTAGACTCTGTTCGAAAATAGGCCAACAGTTTTAATACACATTTTTAATTTAATAATTATTTACGAATCCTAAGACGTCATTCTGCTGACGAATTTCCACATTTTAGAACTTAAACAAAAATAGTGAGAAATATAAACTTTGAAGCCAGTCCACAAAATTGTATAATCACCAATAATTATACAGTGTGCCATGGAATGAACTCATATTTAAATATCTTAAAATATTTCAAACTCTCGTTTCTAATTTAAATCTACGTTTTCACAAAATATAAACTGTTTCATAATAAAAGTTTGAACCTCTTGTAAAACAATCTTAAGGTACACAATTTTCGCCCAAAAACGTTAATTAAAAATAATATCCCGTAATAAATATACAAATAGTGTTTTGTAGATTTAGTTCAAATTTTGCTTTCCTGAAATTCAGTTAATTAAACTTTGCTGATCAATAAACTGAAAGAAGCGAAATAAATGTTACAAAACATTAGATAATTTTACATTCTTAATAATGCTTCAATGGAAAGTATATATTGAAACTCGAGATTAATTGTATTGTGCAGTTTTTTTGTTGTAGCGTACAGAATTTTATGCAGCACTTAAATCATCAAATTAACATTTTCTTGTTTAAGTACCATATTTACAGCTTTATCAGAGTATAAGTAGATGATTAAAAAAATCTTATTAAGCTCCTTTAAACAAACAATTTTCGTATTTTTCTTAATTACCAATCACAGCCATTCGATACTTATGAACCTATAAAGCACTCGAGATTTAAAAAAGTTGCTGCTAATGAAAAAATTATTAAAGAAATGTTATACTTGTAAGTATCAGACAACTTATTTAAAAATTCGCTATGCAATGCTGTTAAGCTGGGCTAATTAGAAAAGTTTTCCATTATAAAAATTTTAATTAAATCAGCAGATATGACAGCCTGCTGAGCAAATTTAATTGACTCGCTTTATGCTCGAGTTTTTCAACGACAACAACTGTACTTTTAGCAAAGTGAATATGCATTGCTAGCTATGTTACTGCCTTGTTAAGAAAACTTAGCCAATTTGTCGCTATTTAAAAACTACAAGTTAAAGTTCACCCCGTTTTATAATGCTATCGTTTCTTTATTATGTAGTTACAATATTTAAAAGTTTTAAGTTTGTTTAGCAAACATGACGCTCGAATACACTGCTTGATTAATGGGCTTATTGTGCTCCTCGAATTTTATCTTTGCTATGCAGTGTGTTTTGTTATTTATTATTTTTTAAAACTTTCACATGTGCCGGATAATGGTTAAGCTTTGAACAAGTTTTAACTAATGGTGTAGTCACGTTTCTTTTTCTTTTTATATTTTATGGTCACTGTCCAAATAATAGTATATGAAATAACTATAAAGTATTTTTTTATTATACATAAGTTACATTTATTTATTAGGTTTTGGCGTTAGTGATATAGTTGTAAAATGAATCGTCCTTTTGTAAAATCAAAAAATGTTATTTTTATTAATTCCGTGTGGAAAATAAAATCTGAATATATTCGAAAATGCTAGGGTACAAATGAAATTGTTTTTAGGCATTTGTTATTCTGCTGCTATAACCCCTGTCGGTTAGAGTATATAAAGTATTGATTAGGAAATAAAACCGTTATACGAAGATTGGTCGCGAACGGTACGGATATCTTGTGACTGTGAACACTAACATTAACCATGATTAATTAGTAGTAATATCGGGTTTAAATAATAAAATTTAATTTTAAGTTGCACTATAACTCATTTCTTAAGGCAATATAAACGTACATTAACTTCCAAAAAAATGTAACTTCCAAATATTTTGAATGTTGTTTGAAAGTGTAATCTACATAATAAGAACCTATGCTTTCCCACATATGACAAAGGTTAAACACATAGTATAGGTTACACCAAGGTTGTGGATTCAGTCATTTATTGCCTTTTAGCACCATTTTATTTAATAAGGTGCGTGAGGCAATAATGGACTTCACAACCATGGTGTATATACTATTTTTCCACTACTAGCCAAATTTAAGCCAAAAATAAAAATAAACATTTTTCTTGTAAAAATCAAGTAGCACAGGAATGCAAATAAATCAAAAAGCATTAAAAGCTACATACGTTGATAAACCAACTGCAACTGATTCACTAAACACTTGTGTGGTATATTTCACCTTCATTTTCTGAAAATTATTCGAGTAATATGTAAATTAGTTGATTTAGGAGCCAATCGCAGCGGTTTAGATTTGTCTGACATGTAGAAATTTTAATGTCTTTCCAAGATGCTTTATTGTTATTAAAGATTATATCGTATTTAATCAAGTTATTTTGCACCGACTTCAATAAATAGGGGACATCGAAGAAATAATAGATTTTCTTATCGTTTACGAGAAGGTATGGTTTTTCCGGTGATACATCTATTCTTTTAATTAGGTTTCGAAAATTTTACTACTGCCCTAACATTGGCACCGCATTGTAGTTGTAGCTTTTTCTATGCAGTTTAATACTATCGACTTCAATTTGTCACCTTTGCATATCGTATTTGTAAAGATGTAGCACAAGGGTTGTTTAACTCTGTATATCTCCTGCTTCTTAGTGGTTTCTTTTTTTAAGTCCACTTAGGCTGTCACAATTTCTGCTCTGCTTTCGGGAAGTAATCGTTGGGAGATGTTAACTTCAATTGAAGTGCTTTCTTTTCACGTTGCAATTTAAGAATGTTCCTCCGTAATTTTCTTTACCTAAGAGTATTTGAGCTGCAAGCTTGAGTAGTTTTGGTATAGCTAGAGATGTTAACGGGCATTTATTGCTTCGCCAATATACCTTGCATCATTTGAATATTGGGTTTCAGAAATTGACACTTGTAATTCATTTAGGAATGGCAAGTGTTCGCCACATACTCGTTAAGTTTTTAGAGTCGACATTTTTATGCAACAGATCGGACCTTCCAGATTCTGTTAACCATTCAAAACACCTACAACAAAATGTTTGTAATTTACTTAAAATTCTTCATGTAACTTAACTCGCCTGGTTAAATCTCCTTTGGGAAACCTGAAAAACTGATTCTACCATCATATTTAATAAATAAATAAATTCAGGTTATGTATTTGCGGTTATGGGATGGGGCGCGAATTTTAAACTAATGGCATTTTTTATTCAAATAATTTTATCGTGTTAGGTAATTTTAAGCAGCAAATACGTTAAAGATAATCTCCTGGATATACAAAATTATGTTTCACTCGTTTTTGTTAAACAACTATTCTTAGATTCTCAAAAATTTGAATTTGTCCATTATTAACCTAGGTCAACAATAGAAAAAATTATTAACCACTAATAGAAATTCAACTTCTCAGTTGGCTAGGAGACGCAATAATTGTCCACTTCACAGCTAGTAGTGGAAAAA
>JALBCR010004234.1:0-67828 GCA_030710515.1 Abscondita cerata
CTCAGTATTACTTCGTTCAGTTAAATATTGCTGTAATGATTCTGTTAAAGTCTAATTAAATCTTTCAACTATTCCGTTTTGATTTACAATTTTCTGTGCAAACTCATTGATGATTGATTTTGTGACCTTTAAATTCGATTTATTAAATTGTTACAAAAAGATGGGTCGTTATCCGTAGTGGTGAGGAAATGCCATGATGTACAATGTTAAATATGACAAAATAGTTTGTAATTTCTATCGAGTAAAAGATTCGCTTGGACATACTTTGAGAATGCGTCTACAATTGGCAAAATAACTTTTTTGTTAATAAATAATAAACTAGCGTGTATAATTTGAGACAGTTTGTTGAGGAGTTGGTGTCCAATGAAATCAGGAAATCCTTCAGCTCTAACATTCATAATATTCGAGTAAAACCTTATACTTATAGAAGTATGAGCATATCCTCCACAAAAGTATTTGGTTATTCATAAACGTTACCTTTTACTCTAAATAAAAAAGAATATTCTTCAATAATTCTGGAGTGTGGTCAGTAGCAGACTCAGTCGTTAGTGATCAGTTGTAGCGATGGCAGATATTGTGGAACTGAGAGAGAGATTAAACACTACAAACAGCGTTTATCAACACCTATTCGTTGATTACAGAGAATTATACCGGTTTGAAGAGGGAAAATGTGGAATGGCTTGCCAACAGATTTTTGGGAATAAATGCTGAAACTCGAGGAGGTGTGTTAACATCCATCTTAAAAATGAAGATATGTTTACGCAATCTCAGTGACCCTGGGTATCAGAAAGGCATTGGTCAAGAACTGGGTGTGAGTCAAGCTACAGTATCTCGTACAGTGACTGCCGTAATTGACCGCATAGTTGCGCAATCAAATTACTGGATAAAGTTTCCGTCTACTAATAATGAACTTATGGATGCGAAACAGTTTTGGCAAAAGCAAGTATAGGTTTCCGACAGCAATTGGTGTATGTTGACTGTACCCACATAGGAATACTGAAACCAAATCGCCATGGTGATGAGTATGTCAATCGAAAAGGTCATCCTACACTGAATGTGCAAACCACTTGTGATGCAAGAGAAATGTTCACTAGTATGGACGTTAGTTGGCCTGGATCGGTCCCGATTCAAGAATATGGAGGAATTCACAAATAAGGGCTCATTTACAAAATAAAAACAACGTCGTGCTACTTGCCGATGATGGATATGGTATAGAGCCGTGGCTCATGACTCCATTCAGAAATCCCGCTCCAGGTCCTGAACTAAATTATAATAAACTTTTTAAAAAGAGAGAGTGATAATTGAACGTTGTTTTGGTCAACTGAAACGTGATTTCCTATTTTGCAATATGTTTGCAGAGTGAAATTGGAGAATGTGCCAAAACAATTGTTGCCTGTATTGTGCTTCATAACGTGGCAAAAACTTTGAGAGACATCGATTTTAAATCACCTGAAGAAGAAGTGCCAGAGGAAGATGACAATGATATAATGACGAAGTTGATCTACCTCTTCGCCAGCAAGGACAAGAAGACAGAAGAAATTTGAGCATTGTAATAAACAACTTTGATAATTAAATGTGGATATAAAACTGTATAAAATAAAAGTTCAAATTATACTCAAAATCCCTTAGTCTTACAAAAAAATAATAAGTACCTAACATAATATATAATATAAATTGTCAATATAATAACGTTGTACGAGAGAAATTTGTTTACATATTGTAGTAAGTTACCTCCCCTCGTTAACAATATTTGCTGTTGATTCTCCTCCGCTTCATCCTCTCCAACTTTTTTCATAATATTCTCTTTGAACTCTACTTGTTCAATACTGCTCTAAAAAGAACTAGCCGTTGAAGCTCTTTGGTTGTGAGTCCTTTTGTTTCATTTGTTTCGTACTTTTCTGTTGCTGTTTTTTTCTTGTTGGCGGAAGAGATTCGACAGTCTTGACACTACTAGACTGTGGTTTGATGACTGATTCAGTCTCTTCCCGCGTAGTAGAAGCTTCACTCACTCTATGCTGAGTAAATCCATCATCAATACCAATCTGCATTGCGCCTCCGATTCTTCCAATTATTGGGATTACTGTCACCTTCCATAGCCTTCAATAACTTTTTCTCCCATTCCAACAGTTTTATTGCTTTATTTCCAGTTTTTTCAAGTCAGTTTTTTCTTCAACCTTCCTTTCATATTGTTTATTTTCTTTAAAAGCCTTTCGCATCCAGTGCTTTGCCAAATGTCACCTCGTACTTCCTGGTAACATTTCTAATAGCCTCATCCTTTCTAGCTTTTATTTTTGGTGTTTGGGATTTTTCAAAATCACGGGGGCATTAGCAATTTCATCTGCTATGAACTGCAGTTCGGTTGTAGCATTATCTTTTCTGTACTTTCACTATCGCTGCTTGACGAATACATATTCTCTGATCGAAGTGTGCTCAAATAACACCGATAAGAAATAAATACCGTAAATAAACAATCCATCGTAAACAGGTTGGAACCTGCCGCGGCACACACAAGCCGACACCCTTTACTTATTCTTGAAGGATATCCTTGCAAGTATAAGGTAATCGTTATGAATACGAAAAAAAGGAAATGCTTATACTCCTACCTTTTCTTCAACTCAAAACCTTATACTTCTACCTTGTACTTACAAGGATATCCTTCAGTTTTATGAATACGGCTCAATGATATGGGTAAGTTTTGTGGGTTTCTGTAAATTTTAACTAAGGTACAAACTTCGCACTTATTAATATAAGTAGTTACGTCGTTTCTCATTTTTGTCCAGTAATATAAGGCTTTTAACGAGTTATAAGTTTTGTTAATTCCTCAGTGTTCTGTTTTTCCAGTGGGATAATATTCCATAAAAATTTGTCTGCTCGTTTTGGTCTTCAATATATTTTAATAATTTATTTGTCAAATTGATTTTGATGGTATTGTTCAAATTTGCTCGGATGATTTTTTAAAATATCTCTCTCCATGTTGCGATTTTTAAATAAATACAAATATTGGTGTTGGGTTGAATAATTTTTTTAATGTTTTAAAATATCTGTCTTCGTATCCAAAAGAAAAAATTACAATAAATTTGTTTTTGTGTTTTCAAATAATTGTAGTGTCTAAATCTGCTAAGTCCTCTTCTGTTGGTCCATCGGCATTTTCCCCAAGTGTGTCAAAATCGATACCATTTGGTGTAAATTTCTTTTGGTAGTCTTGATAAAGAGTTGGCTACATAGTTTTCTTTGCCTTTTTGTATTTGATTTCTTAGTTGTACTCCATTAAACTGAGTTTTCACCTTGTTAATTTTAATTTGCTTCTTTAAGTGAAAATATCCAGGTGAGTGGTCTATGGCCTGTTTCAATTGTAAATTTGTTTCCATAAAGATACGCCCTAAAACAACAATCTCTTTTCTGTTGTACTATAATTTTTCTCCGAGTTGTTAAGTGTTCGCGATCCATAAGCTACAGGGTGGTCTTCCTGGGATAATACAGCTCCTATGGCTTCATTAGATGCGTCTGTCGTTAATGTAAAACTTTGTTCATGTCGTATATTTTAAAATTGGGTCATTAATCAAAAGTGTTTTGCATTTATTTATAGTTTCTACGAATTCTTCGTCGATCTTTACTTCTACATTTTTCTTCAATTGTTTTGTTAAAGGTAGGGCGATTTTTGAAAAGTCTTTAATACGTGTCCGATAATAACCAATTAATCCTAAAAATCTTTTAATTTCTTTTTGGTTTCGTGGTGTTGGGTAATTTTGTATGGCGATAATTTTCTTCGGGTCGGTTTAATTCCTTTGCTTGTAATAACATGTCCTAAAAATTCGGTTTCTTTTTACAAAATTTGCATTTATCTAGTTGTAATTTTAAATTGTGTTTTTGTAGTTTCTGAAATACTTTTACAAGAGATTTTCTATGTTCTTCTAAGTTAGGTGAGAAAATTATTATGTCATCCAAATAAACTAGACAATGAGTGTTTATAAGTTCATTTAAAACGTTGTTTTAGTCCAAGTGGCATTCTGTTGAACTCAAAATGTCCAAAATCCGTGTTAAAGCTTCCTAATTTGTCTAATATGTCTTCGATGTTGGGTAAAGATATCTGTCGTCAATTGTTTTGGCATTTAATCTTCTATAATAGATTACCATTCTTGTCTTTTCTACTCCTGATGCGTCTTCTTTTTCTTTACAAGATGTACAGTAAATCTCCAAGGTAAGATACTTGGTTGGATGATTTTCTGTTGTAACATTTCGTCTATGTGTTTTCTGATTTTTTCTTTATTGGTAAACGGTGTTCGATACGATCTCAAAAATATTGGATCTTTGTCTTTGGTCGTTATGCGGTGTTTTATCGTGTTAGTAAGTGTTAAATCTTCGTCTGGCATTTTGAATATGTTCATGTATTTTCTACACAATTTTATTATCATTTGTCTTTCTTCGATGTTCATTCTAATTAAATTATTTAGATTTTTTAAAGAAGAATGTTTGGGAAAAGTAAATGTTGTTTTCTTCTGGATTAATTGATTCTTCGTTTAATTGATCAATTTATATTTCTTGTTCTTCGTTTGTGGGATTTTCTAATATGATGTTTACGTTGCCGTTATAAATTTTGTATAGTCCTTCATTTAATATTATTTTATTTAATTTTATTCCGGTATAAAAATGTCTTGATTGGATTTGCAGTAACGCAACTCTGCATAAAATCTTTCTTCACACACTTGTATCATAAATAACTATTTATTTAATTTATGTTGTACCTTTTTACAAAAGTATTTGTAGAACATTAATATAAATATCCAAATTTAATATACTTTTCAACACTATAATTGCAAAAGCAATATGTGCAAACCATTATGAAATTTGTTTTGTCCCTGATACGACTTGTTTGAAATCTAATAAGGAGAAAGATTGCATTTTTATCTGTGCGTAAATAATAAATACATTTTTTATACGTAAAAATTTTAAAAGCAATTATATTCTTCAAATACTTTAAAAAATAAGTCTACATATTTAATAATAATATAATTTGTTAGGTTTGTTGAACTATACATGAAATCTTAATACTTTTATTTGTTTAACTTTGCTAAAGCACGTACATCGGTAATGATATTTAAAGAAAATAATATATCACTCTTAAGTAAGGAGTGTAACATATTACAAATGAACTGCTATTTGTTATTGTTGTTGGTATTTGTTTCATATTACATGATCTCTGCAAATACAAATGGTAAAGTATTTTTTAATTACAACGTCAGAGTCTATTGTAACAAATTATCGAGTTTATTATAGTTTTTTCTGGTTCGGACCACCGGTTTTGTGAAATATCGTGTTTACATACGGACGACGGCTTGCTGGCCTTAACACAATTTTGTTGATTTTAATTTTGATTGATTGATACTGACTCTAATTTGCCGGAAATAGTTTATTGTTGGGCTGAAGTGTTATAACAGGGTAATTACTAAAGTTTTGGACCTTTAAATGAATATCGAGATAAATCGAAAACTATTTCCTGAAGAATATTTCAAACATTTATTGCAGGAGAAATTTCATCGTGATATTAATAAAAAAAATACTCAAAAATCGAAACTGTTTAAGTACCGTAATTATGACACCTTAACCGTAAAAAAAAATAAATAAAGAATTGTATAGTTTAAAATGGTATATTAAAGAACTAGTTTCAAAAGACGCATTTTATAAGACGAGTACCTACAGTTTCAAAAAGGAGCCGCGAAGTGGAAAGTTGTCGAAAGTACGAGTCGCTAAATGCCTTTGAAACAGAAATCTTTACTCACTATTTTTCTATTTTGGGTTTTTCTGATTAATTTTAAAATAAAATTTTGTGAGTTTTTAAATTTAAGGAATTTTGAAGTGTAATTGCTAAGGTGGCAATATTTCCATTAAACTTTGTTTAAATGCTAGTTTAAGTTTAATTAGTACATTTATCATATGTTGCATTTAAAAAATGAGTGGAAACAAAAATAACTAGATAAATAAATCTACTGAACATTAATTATGATTTAAATTAATGCACACCGAACATAATGACAGCTTGGACGTTATCAGTGTTACCACCGTTCGGAATAAAAATTGTTTTATTTCTATAAAAGAACTCAAATTTCTATAAAAGAACTCATTTGGGTGCATTTATAGCTCTGTAAGCGACCCAAAATAGAAAAATATTTACTGTATGCACATTTGCAAATACTCGGGTATTTGCATGTTGCATAGAATTAGTCGGTTAAAATTGTCTGAAGGAAATAGTCAACAATATTGTATTTGAATTTCCAAACCCAAATACAACTTTGGGAAACAATTACTGTCCGCCTAGACGGCGCCTTAGACGTATGGGGGAAAAACGAGTAGTGTATTGGGTATGTATGTGTTTTTGAGTGATGTAAGCGCTTCAGTGAAGGCCGAGAGAGCACTAAAGATGACCAGCGCCCAGGTCGCCCTGTCACTGTTTCAACCCGGAAACAATGACCAAAATCAACCAAGTTGTACGTGCAGATCGTCGAATGAGCATCCGGATGATTGCCGAGGCTGTAAACGCCGATAAAGAAACGTTTAGAAAAATTTTACACGAGAATTACACATGACCAAATTCTGTGCAAAGTTGGAGCCAAAAAACCTGACTCCTGACCAAAAGCTCTTGCGTCAACAGGTCTGCTCAGATTTCCTTGAAAGGTTAGAAGAAGATCTCGGACTGATGAAAAACATTATTACTTGCAACGAAACATGGATTTTTAATACGATGTTGAAACAAAGCGGCAATTGATGCATTGGAAGACGCCTGAATCGCCCATAATCAAAAAAAGCAAGGATGTCCAAATCAAAATTCAAGGCAATGTTGATAGTTTTTTTGACATTAACGGTATCGTGATGACTGAATGGATTCCAGAGGGTCACACTGTCAACCAGACTATTTGTCAGTTTTGGCAACACTGCGAGAACGAGTTCGTAAGAAACGGCCAAAGTTGTGGAAGAACAACTCGTGGATTTTGCACCAGGACAGTGCTCGAACACGCTCCGTACTCGCCAGATTGGCACCGATGCGACTTTTTGTCTCCGAAGATAAAATCTGCTTTGCAAGGGACCCGATTTGAGTCGATGGAAACGGTAAAGCAAAAACGGTAGAGCTCCTAAAGGCCCTCACCAAAGAAAACTTTCAGCACTGCTTCGATTAATGGAAAAAACGTTTGAAAAGGTGTGTGGCAAGGGGAGAGGAGTATATTGAAGGCAGCATTCGAATGTAGAATAATTGTAATAATAAAACCCTTTTTCGTAACCAGCCTCGTTATTTAATAACCAGACTTCGTATAAACCTCATAGGGTTTTAATATCTAAAAACCAGACCCACACTTGTCGGCAGAGCAGGATATCAATCCGCCTCTTCCATTACCGTAAATGTACTGTACGCTGAACGTACACTCATGAAATTTAAAACTTGGACACCACAATTTCTGTAAACAAAAGTTTGCACATTGTGAAGCGGGCTTAAGGGTATCATTTACAATTCTAACAGCAGGTAGTCTCAGCAGGGGTTATCTTATAGAAGGACTGTAGAATGAATCATTACACTAAGCACGTTTTAGAAAATAGGTAATTTACGTTGCTTACTTAATTTTTCTTTAAAGAATATATTTGAAGGTATCGCTAATTAAACACCATAGCTCGATTAATTATCGAATCAAAATTTTGTTTAGGAAATGTTTACAAAATAAAATTAGAAATAATTTTGATTTAAAAACGTCTACAAGCAATAACTTTTAAATTAAATCAAAAACTAAACATGGTTATTTGGGTTGACTGATTATTACTTATTTTTAAATAAATCTAACCTACTAATTATTGTAAGTTATTAAAAAAAATCATTAAACTCTCTATTCATAATATTTAGTCCTTACAAAATGTATATTTTATGACGTTTCATTTTTTCTGTAGTTAATATAAAAGTGAAAATAAAAACTAAGGCAATTCTTATTGTCAACGTATATATTTAGTTTTTGACAAGAATTTATTACATAATTATAATTAAGATACCAAGTTATAGTTTAAAATTAAATGAAAACTTTTTTTTAAATAAAGGTATTACTATATAAATAAATATAAGAAATCAATAATGGGTGTGACCTCCATTATTATTGATACATTCTTGGAGGCGTCTGCTCATTGACGCTATCAAGGTATCAATATAATTAATATTAATCGTTTCCCATGCGGTATCAATGGCTGCAATTAGTGCATTACGGTTTACAAAATAAAGTATTTTGCTTGGAACTCAACATCGTTCTGAGCTAACAAACGCGTAAAAGTGATACCGAAATTGTGCTGACGTGAAGGAAACGTCTAAAACGAGATATCCGCGCACGTTAATTTTAAAGATGAGTTAAAAATGAAAATAGTGTTTTAAAAAAAAAATTGTTCAAACAAAAGTTATAGAGAATAAAATTTTCAACAACTTTGTAGACATAATTAATAGTGGGAATATTGTTACAATAATGAGTATCACGTGATCGTTATATTTCCATAATTACTTATTGGATCAAAAATAGTTTAAACAAAGTTGTGTATACTTAAATTACAAACAACTTTTTATTTAAGGTAAAATTGCGTAAAATGAATATTTGCCAAATATTTAAAATTTTGAATTTATTGTGAGGTTAATGTTTTTTTGACTGGATAGATTATAAACAAAATCTAATCAGGTCTGCGGTATTACTAAAATAAAGCCATTGTGCAAACTTTCGTTAAAATCGGACCGGTGGTTTTCTTAATATCTTGTTTTCATACGGACAGACGGCCGACCGCCCGACCATCGGAGACAATTTTTTTGTTTTATTATAACGTACTAACTTTAATTTGTCGGAAAAAGTAAAAAAAAAAATAGGTTGTAAAATTTTGGTTTAGAAACCATCGCTTAACTCCCCATCTTATTTATAATGTGTATAGTAACAATATGATACTACCATTCTGCGATGGTACTGAAGAATCAAAAATTAATTAAACTATTAATTTTCAAATTGATTTGGAGGAACGTTCCGCGTGTGCAATTACTTTAACTACAAGCAACCGGGGACAAATTATGGACGTTCTTGTAAAAATGTTTCGAAAGCAATAGAGAAGCGCTTTTAAAAATTTCCTAGTAGCTTCTAAATACCAATGCGATGGTACACTAGCACAAATTATTTTTGCATAATTCGTAACCGAAAAAGCTTGAATTCTATTGATCGGAAGATAACTATAGAGATATTTGGATTGGTTACACCGTGCACTCGAGAAATTGTTGTAAATAGAGGTAACTTAGAGGTTATCCCTTATTTAGAAGAATATTGTACATTTAATTTAGGCGATTTGTTTGGAGTTTAAGTTAAAATGATGTAGTATTTTTCACTTGTAAATAATTGAATAATATAAAATTAACTATTTTTTTTTAAATAAAATTATAAAATTTAAATTGTATGTGTAGTATAGGTAATAAATAAACGTATTATCTTTATAATTATTACAGAAAATTTTTCAAGGGATCGAAAACAAAGTTAAGCTTTTATGTTAAACACATTCAGTGCTCGCATTCCGTCTACTGGCCAATTTTCTTTTGCTGTACGTCGCATCTTAACGGTGAACGCGTTTTTAGCATTTCTAACACGTTGTCCTACACCACCAAACCTAGTAAGACCGCTTAAGTTTGGCATGTTTGTATAAGCATTTTAATTTAACAATATTCATAAGTTAATTATTATGTTTTGCAGTGTATCGGAGACTTATACATACCGTACAATAATTTCATTTCTAATTCAATTTTCCACTCCGTGCTAGTCTAGAACTAAAATTTATCAAAGTCAATTCAATTTAATTCAATATTTATTTTGTTTAAAAATTTCTATAACAAAAGATTCAGTTTTTCTTTACAAAAAATAAACAAAAACAACATAATATTTCATTAAATTATAATTCAACTAATTCCTGTTTCCTTCTTCAATCTTCCATCCCTCTCTTCTCCTAAACTTTCAGTATTTTTTTCTTTTCCTCTCCTCCATCCCTTTTCCTCCTCTCCAACACTTCCTTCATCCATTGTTTTCCTTCCCTTTCTCTCCTAGTAGTAACTTCCATTCCTTTTCCTCATGTCTTGTTTTCCTGCATCCCTCTTTATATGTATTATATTTCCCATTCATCCCCACACAACCTGCCATACTCTCTCCTCATCACTCATCCAATATTTATTTTCCTTTTCTTCATTACCCATTCTGAACCTTGCAATCATTCTTATTTCATTCATTCCTTTTCAGCCTTCTGTTATGTACCTTGGTGTCTTGTCTATCATTATTTTTATGTATTTCTCGTTATATTTTCCTTCCTTTATTTTTGCCATTTCCCACTTCCCATTTTTCTTCGTTACCTACTTACGAATTCTTCCTGCTTTTATCTTTATTTTTTTCTATTTCTAGCTCTTCTTCCACTATATACCCCGGTGTCTCATTCTCTAGTCCTAACGTCCACTTCTAGTATTTCTCTTGTATTTTCTCCAGCTCTTGCCATTCCTCCAACCCCAATCTCCGCTCCATACAGTACCACACTTCTTACCAACTTTTCAAACATCCATCTCCTTTTCTCTATATCTTTACAAATATCTTTCCCTAACATACTTGTCCTACTATTCTATTTCCTTTCATTTTCATCTCTTTTATATGGTCTCCATCTTTGTTATCATATCTGATGTTGTAACCTAAGTATCTATACTCTATCTACCTCTCTACCCTCCTCCTCCCCCCACCACCATTTCACCCTCCTTTTCGTCTTTTCTTTTTTTTCTTTTAAATTCCATAATTTTTGTTTTCCCCACATTTGCTGCTAGTTTTTTTATTTTTAGGGTATTTCTTCATAAATTTAACTACTCCTCTCATCGCTTTCTTTATTTTTTTGCTATTGCCACAACAAGTCATCCTCGCATAAGCTAAAACCCATATCTTTTTTTCCTTTCTTTACTACTATTCCTCCTACTTGATTTTTTTCCATTTCTCCTCAACATCACTTAATGTAGCATCGAGTAATAAGATTGGGCTTGGACATCCCTGTTTTAGTCCTTTTCATCCTAAATTCTCTACCTGGCTTCCTCCTACCCTACTTTGCGGGCACCTTGAGTTCTTCGTATATTTCCTAGATTCCATTTTTATATCTCTGTTTATTCCTACCTCCTCCATCCTTTTCCATAATCCCCCTCTTTCCACATTATCAAATGCCGCTTTAATGTTCTAGTATTACAGGTACATCTTTCCTCCTTTCTTTACTAACTCTTTATTAATTATGTGCTTTAATATGAATATATTGTCTATCGTTCCTCTTTCCTTTCAAATCCTGTTTGCCAATCCGGTATTACATTCTTTTCTTCTATTTCTTTTTCCATTTTTTTCTAATCTATTTCCATATATCTCGGTAGCCCGCATTCATTATACTCACTCCTCTATAGTTGTTCGCTTTCTTCCTATCTCCTCCTTGTAAATTGGGCATATTGTTGCCTCTCTCATTTTTCTGGAAACCCTTCTCCTTTCCATATCTCCTCCTCGAATACTTCTCTTACTTTTCTCTCATTCCTTCCTCCTCCCGACGTACCTCCATTGTTCTCCTTGTATCTCCATCCGTCCCTTCTGGTTTTCCTTTTTGTTTTATTTCATTGCTCTCTTCATTTCTTCCTTTTCCTATTCCACCCTCTCTGTGTCTTATCCATTTTTTTCCAACTTCTTCATTTCTTGCTGTTTTTTTTTAATTCTCCTACTAACTTCTTACTGAGAGTTCTTCCCGATGTTTCCCCATCTATATTTGCTTCCATCCTTCCTCCTTTTTCCTCTTTTTATTAATGAATTCCCATACCTGTCCTTCATTTTAATTTCTCTAATCTTTGTCTCGGTTTGTTTTTATGTTCTTCTTTGTTTTACTTACATATCCTTTCTTTAACTTTTGTATTCATCTATCCTTTTCCTTTTCCGCCGCATTCTTCCTTTCTTAATTTTTCCCTTCTCGCATTCTCCGTTCTGACCAATCTTTTTCCTAATTCTTGTTTTTTAATCTATACTTTATATTCTCTGTTGCCAATTCACCTGGCTGTAATCTCTTATCTCTTCCTCCACCTCTCCTTTAGTATTTTACTTCCTCTTCCATTTCCTTTTTATATCTTCAGTCCATACTTTCTTTTCTCTCCATACCTCTTCTTGTTCTTGTACCTCTTTCTCTCCTCTTCCATCATGACTACTTCTAGCGGCTGATGGTCGATTCTATCTCCTCTCCTATTCTTAGTGTTTCTATGACCTCCTTACCTTTTTTGTTATAATCACATATTATTACTGACTGGCCTCTTTCTCCCACATATATAAATTCCCTTTTTCTTCTTCTTCAAATTTCCGTTCATTATTGTCCAACCTCTCTCTTTACATAGTTCTATCAAAATTTTCTTGTCCGTTTATTTTCTTATCATTGATATCCTATTTTTATCTCTCCATTTACCATTATTCCTCCCTCCTCTCCTATCCTAGCATTCAAATCTCCTCCTATAATCAAATTGCCTTCATCCCTTTCTTCTATTGCCTTTTCTATATTGCTTTTGTTGTGTCCATTTTATTTCCATATATCGTTAAAATATTATACTTTTCCCTTTTTCCGTCTTTACTCTAATTTTAATTATCCCTCTACATTTCTTCTTCTATTTCCTTTTCTATTTCCCATTCTTTTCTTACCCCACTATTAGTCTTCCTTTCGCCCTTCCTTTCCTCTCTTTTCTTTTTGCATACTGAATTTCCCATACATATTCTTTCACCTTATCTTTCCATGTACTCCATTCTTTTCCTCCATCAAATTTCTACTAAACCTACCATTTTAAAACTCTTTATATAGTTCCAAAATCCACCTTTGTTTTTATCCCAGCAATGTTCCAAAATAAGATCTTATTTTTCTCTTTATTTTAAATTATCAAAGTCATCTATCTAGAAATTACCGATGGTGAAAACAATCGAAAGACTTTTAAATTTACACCATGTGCAATTTGTAGATTGGTTCGTCTTGGCAAAGCATTTGCTTCTAAGGTTTAGGAAACCATAAAACCTCAACATGCCCACCTTTACCCACCTCAGTATTCAATATGTAATAATATTAATTAAGTGTGTAAACATTATAGAAGGCAAATAATAATAATAATAATACCAAGTTTTAGCAATAGAATGCGGTACTAATTTCTTTGTGGTGGGATTGGGTTAAAGAGACACTTCACAGGTTAAAATCTTTTTTTTCTAAATGCTTGTTTTTTTTCTTTCAAATTTTTTGTCGCCAGTTTTTCACATTGTTTTAGTGAATTTTTCTATAAAACTATTCGTTTTATGGATGTTTTTGGCATGAATGAATTTAGTTTTCCGATTTATTCATGTCTTTGCTGTTTAACTTGTTTGATTTTGGTGAAGATTTATAAGGTATTAAATGTATGTACCCAGAATTTTATTTTAAAAATTATTTACTTAAGTATATTTATTAGGATTTATTTGTTTGCATGATACACAAGATTTTGAGTTTGTTTTTGTATTGTATAATTTTGTTGACTTAGATTTAACTCGCATACATGTTGTATAGAAAGATTTTGAACAATATTTTTGGTTTCTTGTTTTGTTAGATTAAACTTTCAAATTTTGCCTTTGAAACCTTGAAGTTCTGATTTTCATTAAGGTCACTGTATGTCAACAAAAGCACTGGCGCTCGATAAACATTAATTTTTAGACGTTTCAGCTTTGATTTCTGAGAATCACCGCCAAGGTAAGTGATATTTTGTTATTATGATTAAATTCTTATGCGTTTTTAGTTTTGCTCGACAAGATTACACAGGTATGAGCCAAATGTGGATGCCATGGTTTTCTTATAAAGATTATTTTTACGATTTTTATTCATACTCGTAGTTCATACTTCAAAAATACATAGTAAACAATATACAGGTTGATTGTAAGTTCAGGGCTACTTAATTCTACTTTTTATTATCCAAATAGACAAAAGTTTATTAAGAAAAGTTTTATAGGTATACAAGATGAGTATTTTCCAAACTTTGCACAAAATGGCCGTTTTAAGTGAAAATGATATCAACTTTATTTTTTAAATGAATCATGTAGTATTTTTAGGTTAAAGTGATTTTCTTTTAAAAAATTATAACACGATTAAATAATACCCGAAATGCTTTAAGATGTACAAAGAAGTATTGTAAATAGAAGCCGCTTATGTATACAACAAAATGGGGGCACTTTGATCATTTGTTAAACTAGTTATTTTTTTCTTTTGTTGTTTGGTTAGAGATATTTATAAGCTCTTATTTATATTAGCTGTTTTCTGTTTTCATAAGTTGCAAAATATTAATTTGATGATCGCTGCTGTTAAATTTTGATTTCGTGATTTGTGACTTTAAACGCTATACCTGTTTTATAGTTTTTAAAGACTACTAACAATCGTATTCCTACCGTTGTGCACATTAGTTTTTACAGCCTCTTAAGATTAATTGTACCAATCGAAAGCATCTCTTTAGATTTTGAATAATAAATAACTAATTTATTAGTAACTTTAGCGCTATTACTTGTGTTACAGTTTTTAAAGAGAATTTATCAAAGAATCACTTTAGCCTAAAAAATACTACATGATTCATTTAAAAAAATAAAGTTGATGTCATTTCCGCTTAAACCTGAGGAGTTAGCCAATTTGTGATAAGTTTGGACAATAATCATCTTCTTACTTGTAAAACTTTTATCAATAAACTTTTATCACGGATAATAAGAGGGTAAATCAAGTGGCTCTGAATTTACAATCAACCTGTATATCAACAATAGCTTGCGGAATGCAATTTATAAGAATTTTAGCAATAATAGTTGTAATAAAACCAATATCCACGTTTTATTAAATGTATTTATTTGGTTACAGAAATACCATTACAGTCGCTCTCACAAGTAATGAACATTTTCAACAGTATTTGTGGAAGAGAGTCATAGTCTAAAGAAATAAGCTATTGCCGTTCTTCATATCCTTTTAATGAAACATCTTTTATTATGTTTTGTTTAAATGCAACCATTGTCTGTTGTGGTTAGTTTTTTAAGACAAATCTAATAATTTAGAAACCGATCGCAACATGAATAAATACATCGTATTGAAAAAGACCACATAGTTATAAATATAATTTTAAAAATTACGTCCTATACTATGGAATCAAGGTTTATTATTAATATAGCTTCCTTGTAGTCAAATAACGAAATGGTATTTGTATAAGAAGTACTAATTGTTGAGTACAAAGAAAATAAAAACAATAAAAGGATTAAAAACTATACAGGTATTGCCCTTTTGGTAAACAAAACCGATGTTTAATTTTTCACAGATATGAATGAAAAATGTCATAAATAATTTTTAATGAGTTACACGAATGGACGAGGGTTTGAATCTCACGAGTAAAAAAACGCCCAATTTTAACAAGAACGAATTAATAGTTATTTATCATTACATGCGGAAACAGATTCTTTCTTTTGGCACAAATTCCCGAATTACTGTTTACGAGTTGCGTATGCTATTTTTTTTAATTGCATTTTAAAATCTCTATTATTGTGATATGTAAATCACAAAATTTAATTGGTAAGCTGTGGCTATACGCATATGCACATAATATATACATTTGTCATCTAACATCTAGTTAAGCTTATTTAATTGTCAAACTTTTATTTAAAGATTGGCATTGTTTAACAACATTTACAACAAATAAAATGTGCGTAAATTGCATTCTAGATAACGAATAATGTAAGTAATCAACAAATTTTTGTGGAAAGTTTCTAATGTAGAGTGTTTTTGGTAGTTTTGAAACACATGTTTGGGATAACAGCGTTTCGGTGCCTGCTTTACGTGCGCTCTTGATTGTTTCATAAGTAAGGAGTGCAAAAAGCACTTTTTTCTACTTCGACTCGAGGACTTCAAATGCTTAAATCTTTAAAATTTGTTTGACGTATTGTTTGAAGTTATATTAAATACAAAAATATCCCATTCACAAATTTTCAAATCATGACAAATCAAAACAGAAATTAAAAAAAAACTATATTTTTATTAATATATTTTAACCTTAACCATACAAGAAAGTTTTATGTTAAGCGCTGAGTTATAAATAGTTTTTTAGGCCTCCGTCTAGAAACACTAACTTTACAATCGTCAAAATCGGCCAGAAAATCGGCCTAGGCCGGTAAAAATTTAGTAAAGTTTGTTAACGCTAGAGGACAGGTCGATTTGTTCGCATGTGTCAACATTGTTGATAACCATCATTTAAAGCTAGTTTCATGTAAGATTTTGGATCAAATTTAACCAGAAACAAGAATTCAAAGGTTTGCACTTAATCACAAATGGTAAGACCCAAGATGTTGAAAGTTTTATGTATGTAACGTGAAAATTTATTTGTACATTTTTAAATTGTAGGTTATAATTAAATCCTGCTGTTATTTTAAAACATAGTTAATACCTGGGCGTTGGACGCATATAAGTTTTGTAACATAAATCTTAAGCCGACCTGCAAATTGAAATCTGCACAAATAGATTCGTTCATCTTAAAATAAAGTCGCATAAAGGCGCGTATTCACCAAAAAGCGAGCAGGAGCGAGCGAACATTCTGCATCAATAATCACCTAGTGTGTACCGGATAGCGAGCGAACAAACGTTTACTTGTTTGCGCTCAAAAAAGATCGAGAGGAAGTCGGTACATCAAAGAAAATACTTGTTCATGCTTGTTCGGTGTGGACGAGATTTTTTAGTGCTCGTACTTCGATCGCTTGTGCTGCATGCATACGTTGCCGACCGTGTAGACCTATTTACCTTTTCAATAAAATTTATTATAGCTTTTATTCAAAATGGAATGGTCTAATGATAGTGTGTTGCAACTAATAAACGCCTATCGAATTCGGCCGGTTTTGTGGAATTCTTTGGACCCCTATTACAAAAATAAAAATAAAAAAGAAGATGCTTGGAGAGAATTAGCCGATATGTTGAATACTGATAGTGCAGAAATTAAGAAGAAAATGCAGTCCCTACTTGCGTCCTTTGGAAGGGAGAGGCAGAAACTAAAAACCATTTCGAGGATGGGTGCCGAAGAGGTTTATGATACCAAATGGTTTGCTTTTAAAAGTCTATTATTTTTGAAAGACAAGAATTAACAATCAGTAGAAACACAGGATACATAGAAGGAAACGTAAGTAAAATAATAAATATTAGAATATTTTATTTAGAAAACGGTTGTTTTTTTGGAAAAACGCTTGAACACGTGTATTTCATTTTATTCTTTTTTTTATTTTAAGATAATTTGAACATTTATACAGGGCGTTTCAAAAAATCGGATTGTTCATTACATGATTTGATCAAACCGCTTGACGTAAAAGTTGAATTTGGGCATACCAGTTGATTTTAGGTTGTAGAGGTTCGACAAGAAGAGATGTTTTCAAAGCTCAAATTTTAAAGGGGTGAAATAACCGACCCTTAAATATTGCAATAAACAAGTTATTTTATTTTAAGATTTTACAATATTTACACTTTATATAAAGTTTTATCTTATCTACAAATATAATTCTTGCCATGGCACTTTTCCGACACTTTTAAAATATTCTACAAATTGTTTTCTGTTATCTTTAAAAACACTTGCAGATTTACGTGGAATTTTTTTAATAGAAAGAAGTGATGACATGTTATCTTCTCTTTCTTGCCTCCAACTGCCTTTTACAATTTCTCCATCAATCTCTTGATCAAAGGTCTTGTATATATGTTTCGGGATGATGTACTCCTTCGTAGATAATTATGCAAATAAATGCATGCCAAGACAACTTTTGTTGATCTAAGTGGCTCCAGGAGCATAGGTTTTCGTATGAACCTGGGTAAGGTTTTATAATATGTTTTTCCAATGGGAACGCATCATCAGCTACGAAAACGTACGGTAATACTTTGTTTGTGGTTGGTAAAGCGTTATCGGAAGGCAAATGCAATTCCATAAATTATTAAATTGTTTTGCAATGTTCAATCACTCCTGTTCTCCTTGGGGCAACTGAAAAAAATATGAGTTCATTGTATTTAGTGAATTTAATTTCGGCAAAAATTTTTAGTTTTGTTGATAATATAAAGTAATCATTTTTTATACAGGATGTTCTATAACTTATCCGCCATAGAGCAGCAGGTGATTCCTGAGGTAATTTTAAGAAGAAAAGTTGAGGTTAGCTTATCACGTATGGATTTTAGGGCATACGTTTTTATTAACTTTCCTTCTTAAAATCACCTGGAAATTACCTGCTGATCTATGGCGGATAAGTTATGGGACACCTGTATAAATCTTTTTACAAAAGAAATATCTTAGCGAATAAATCTCTAATCGTCATAAAATATCCAACAGAAAACAAAATTAATAGGTATCAGCTTGTTTTATTGTACTAATTTTTATTTTTCCTTTACTTTTCAGAATGAAAATGAGTCCGTCGAAATGACACAAGATGAAGATTTGGAGGAGAGCTCGGATAGAGATTTGAATGAAACGATTAGCAATGAAAACCATGCGGATCATGAAGAAATTATTCCCAAGCGCAAACAATTTGTTTCTCCCAAAAGAATTCCAAAAAACTAAAACCTATTGAAGATCCTAGAGTAACTGACGCTTACGCAGTGATGACTGATTTAAAATCTAATATTTCAGCCCAAAAAAAGACGGCTGTTCGGTATATGGCGAACATATTGGTTTTAAACTAAGAAGTTACAATTCATACACCCGAGCTATTGTAGAGCATCATATTAATAATATTATCTTCAATGCCGACATGGGTTTCTATGCACCAAACAACAATTCCAACATCAACTTCCAACAACAAACAGCACAGGATATTATTCCAGCACTGCTCCGTCCCTGCCTTATCCCCCGCTGCTCATATTCATCTCATGGTTCCACTACTTCTAATTTTAACAATCAAATTCCAACAACAAACAGCACAGGATATTATTCCAGCACTGCTCCGTCCCCTGCCTTATCCCCGCTGCCTCATCTTCGCCTACTGGAGAACAAAATCTGAACATACCACAAACTGGTTTGACTGACTCAAACAGAGATATTATGAAGAATAATCTTGTATCATTTTTACTAACTATAAAGATTAATATTTCATAAAAATGTAATGATTAGTTTTAAGCTTTGTTGCGTTCAATAAAGATCATTTGTGAGATAATATGAAAACTGTCAAACAAAAGTGCTTGCACGCTATAATAACACCACCTGTAAACTCCTTAAAATGATGTATGGTGTTATTGATGACGTGCAAAAACTTTTTATTTGTGCTTTTGTTTACCTACTTACCTTAACATGTTCCTGCAAAACTTCTATGATGGCTTCACAAACTTCTTGTATTATTTTGGATATAACTTGTTTGGATATTTTAAAACATACATGAGAGAGCTATATGAGTCGCCCGTCGCGAGGAATCTTAGGGTTACAGCAAGTCTTTCTGCTGCAGGAATAGCTCTTCTGTAATTTGTATCAATCTTCATTATTTTTGGTTCCACAAGTTTCAGTAAAGCTTCAAAATCTTTAGGAGACATTCTGCAAAAATTCTTGAACATACCGTACTCATGTTCCACTTTTAAATCACGTAATAGACTACTGCCAGAATAAATACGTCTGTTTTTAAATATAGTCGCTTGCCAAAATCGTTTCTTTTTTTTCTTTTTCAATAAACTCAGTACAACGAAAGCGGCACTGGCTAACAACAACTTCTCAGAGTCAGCCATTTTTAAATGCTCGCAGAAAATAAATGGATCAACTAAGAACTTGAATATATTCGCTCTAGTATGGACGAGATTTCAATATGACGAGCAAACATGCGCAAACAAGAACAAATCCTCGCTCTTGCTCGCTTTTTTGGTGAACACGCGCCTTAAGAAATCGTAGGCTAGAATTCGCTTCCTTGTTAAACACACTAGTGCGACTGCAAGCAATCGTTAATCAACTTGAGAATTGACAGGTAGTAAAGTGTCGACTTTTAAAATGACTTGGATTGGTGTCTGAGTTCAATGCATCTGTTCAACTAAGATTCTATTTTGCTTTAATTTCTGTTCGATTTTGGGCTATAGATCAGTCCAAAGTCCCGAATTTGGATTTAGTCTTACATATTTTGCTATTTAAAATTAAAATTCATAGTAATTATAACTTGTAAGTTAGTTCCATCATTTAATTTAATTTGTAGATTCCCACGGAAAGACAAACATCCTTGAATTTGTGGTTCAGCTACCTTGCTTTAAAAGTTTCACGTTTGTCGTGTAAAATATTTCTACGCTTCATGATACATGCATGACAAAATTTCAAAACAAGTCATGAGTATCATAGGTGACAACTAACCTATGACGTAGTACATAAATTAGAAGTAAGTAACCCACTCCAAAAATAATAAAATTTGGCCTTAACAAAAGAAAGTTGTGATCGTCAAATACATAAAATGGAAAAAGATCCTACGTTGTGATTATTTTTAATTATTATATGAAATTTGAATAGATTCGGATTGAATGAGAATTGATTTATTTTGGATAGGTATTATAAGCCAATAAATTAAAATAAAACTCACATGCAAACCACAATAACAATTAATATTTAATTCCTGCATGTATTTATTTGTTTGTATGGTACATTTTTATATTGTATTGTGATGTAAGTGTTATGTATGGTGCCCTAAAAGATCAGTATAAACCTGTATAGTGTGGTGACGAAACTGTGTACAATAGTAGATTGGTTCGTCTTGGCAAAGCATTTGCTTCAAGGTTTCGGAAAAACCACTAAAACCTAAACATGCCATCCACCCTTAGTATTTACATGTAATAATATTGATTAAGTGTGTAAACATTATAAGAGGTAAATAAGAACAAAAGAAAAACCTAAAAATTACATTAAGCAACATACACAAATAACACACAAATCGCAAAATGTCAACAATCAAAATGTTAACCAAATCAAATAAAACATTGCAACACGATATGTTCATCATATTTCAATTCTTATGAAATAAGTAATAATTTAATAGCCTCATGACTTAGTTTGTCGAATGTTAGTAAAAAACACAGAGAAAACATCAAAAAAAAACAATATCACATAATACATACATTTATACAAATAAAATAATAAATCAGCAAACACAATAAAAAACAACACATTGCATATACATAATAAAAATATCAAATCAAATCAAAATTATAAATCAATAATCTCTGCTTTCTTTGTATCAGCAGGTAAATAATAAGTTCAATGACAGTAAATGACATAGTAAAGTTTCATGTTAAGTTGAGACAGAGGCAAGCTACTCCACTTGCATCAAACCAGGTAGGACATTAAGGCCCGGTTCCACCAACTCCGATTAAAGAATTAATGTTGGTTACTTAGGAGATAATTAGATAATTGCGGTTAATCCTAGAAAAGCGTTCCACAATGTTTTTGATCATGGTTTAAATAAACTAACTGGTTCACAAACTAATCGACGAATTTTGGCTGATTAGTTGCTTTAACCGTAGTCAAAGGAGGTGCGTACGCAGTTTTTCAAATTCTTTATCGTCTTTGATGGCTGTCCACCTCCTATATAGTAATGAAATTTTATTAAAACATAAGTACTAATATTATGTCTAATTTTGCAACTTAGAAAGCAGATTTTTAAAATTATTGAGGAAAGCACCTGTTCTCATTTGATTCACACGCACTGCAGCATAATGTTTCCGTGTGTTTCTGTTTAAGATTATCCCAAAGGTTTTCAATTTGGAAGTTGTTTTGAATTCTGACAACTCTTTTGAATTAAATTCTTTTCCAATACGGTTCCAAGCCTCATCTTTCTCTTTCATTGTGATTGCATCAGTTTGTTTGCATTTTACCACATGTGCGTTTTTTCCCACAAGCATTATTAAGTATTCCTTCTCTCAAACGGAGAAATTATAACCACGTTTTTTGGCAGACTGCAAAGCAAGAATTATATACTTGTATTAATTATTTAAAATTACTTACGGAAGGTGTTGTATTAACATCAGCCATTTTTGTACAATTCACAAAACACACTACAATTATGAAAGACCACATAAAAAGAGTATCAACCGTAGTAAAAATTATTTAAAATTTAGAAAAGAGTAAGGTTATCGTTATTCTCTTCGTATTTGTATTGTTGCCACCGTTGCCGTCGACGTTTCAACTTCAAATTTTACCCCCTAAGATCCACGTGGTTAGCTACTGACCAACCAGTACAGCTATCGTTAACGTTTACCGAGTTTACGCGAACATGGTAACTCAAACTAATCATAGTTACAAAATGCTTTGTGGAACATTTAGCAATTAATCTCGTTTAGATCCATAGATTAATTTTTAACCAGGGTTACCTAACTAACGATTTGATCAGAGCTAGTGGAACCGGGCCTAAGTCAACTGACGGCTCTTGCCAAGCGGCTTGAAACTCTCCCTTTCTGATGTTAAGTCGGGGAGAGTGATAAGCTACTGTTACCCGGCCGCTAGTAATCAACGATGACAACACAACCCCCACACTAGGCTGCGTCCACGATAAAACCGTGACGAGCACGGTTAGTGGGCCAGTCGCGCTCCGGTTTTGCTAACCGTATGATATGTATTATATTGCAATGTGAGTTAGTGGTTATTGTATTTTATTTTAGTTAAATTAAACAAATTTACTTTTCTGTGCGTTACTTTAATGAAACTAACCCTATCGGGATAACAATTGGCGCTCGAACGTGGGGCTAATGAGTGATATCAAATAAACTTTCGAGCGATTCGACGATTTTGCGGAATACGTCGCCGCGAGACTGTACCCGCAAAAAGAACGTCAAGACGATCAAACAATGCCTTACGAGCACCGTCGCCCAGTGGTGGTCTGTATACGCGGAGAACGACTACTGCGTGAACAATACAACAACGCCGAGGTTACCGCACGGCTGTGGGAACAGTTCTACGCGCGCTCGCAGGGCACCAAGTCCGTCTGCAACTCTTAAACCAGAAGATCCGCGTCGAGCGCCGGTTAAAATCCGCCTTGACGATTACCTCCGAACGATAGTAGAGCAGTTGAACCCGGAGATAAAACCAACGAAAATAGAGACGACGATCAAGACGAGCGAAAAAGCATCAAGTCCGCCAACGAAACCAGCCACCGTAGAAAAGACAACGACGCAATACGGGCCACGCCACGCGCGGCATCTCGAAACACATGCCGCAGTGCCACTACTGCCCGGACAAGCATTTCCACAAAGATTGTCCCGTAATTCCCGAACGCTACCGCAACCAGGAAAACTTCCAAGGGGCTGGTCCGTCGTCCAACCGGCCCTAAAATTAGTTTACCTGAGCCACCACAACCCTGCATCATAACCAGCGTCGACGGGCAGAACGTCGACGCGCTTATCGACACAGGGTCCACACATAACTTCATAGCCAAAGAGTTGGTGCGAACTCTACTAGAACCAACCACAGTACGGAGTGCACAGACCGCATCCCTCGAACCGTTAACCGTTCTGGGCCAGACCAAGCTTACCGTCACTATGCGAGGCAAAACGACCGAAACTACTTTCTTTGTGGTAGCGAATTTGACCCCGCCGATTGTCTTGGCAATGGATTGGCTGTGGGAACAAGGGGCCGTTCTCGACGTCCATCTCGGAACGCTGTACTTTGGCAACGGTCTGCGAAAATCATCATCGCAAATCATCAGCTACGCCAGTGCCAAGTTACAACCACATGAAGCGAGGTACCATGCTAAAGAACAAGAGTGCTTGGTGGTCGTATGGGCAACCAAGAAATACCAACCCTATTTAGAAGATAAGAGGTTTACCTTATGCACCAATAGCAAAGCTTTGACATGGCTACACCGATTCAAAGAGCAAAACGCCAAGCTGATGAGATGGGCACTACTGCTCCAAAAACTAAACTTCGAAGTGAAACACTGGCCCGGAAAGGAAAACGAGTTGCAAGACCATTTGTCCCGGCATCCTAATATGCAAGAAAGGGTTGACGCGACGGAGGTGGAACCAAGCATCCACCAGATCTCAGCCGTCGACATCGTACGGAAAGTCCTACGGGAGCAGTGAACCTCAGAAAAAACACAAGAACAAATCCGCAAGTGGCAAGCATCAACGCCGGGAACACCCAGACCACCGGAACTTTACCGTTATCGACGAATACCTTTTTCGGCAGAAAGACAATCACAAATCTTTGTACGCTCCCAAAGTGACAAGAGAGGAGATACTATATACCTACCACGATGACTCTACCGCCGGTCACCCGTGCCAGCATCAGACCTACAGAGCCATTCGGCAAAGATTCTGGTGGCCAAAACTGCGGCTCCGTAAAACGCGGTCTGCCACAAGAGACGGCCATGAAGCGACCGCGGAGCTTACAGGCCCTTGGGAAACAGTATCGGTCGACCTCATGGGACCATACCCCGCCGACATCAACAAAATAATCCGTTTTCTCGACGACGAGGTGTTTCGCCTATACGGCTTTCCAAAAGCAATTGTGTCTGACAACGGCCCGCAATTTAAGTGGATAGCATGGAACGCCGCAACCCGGTGCTGGGGGGCAATGCGCGAAATACGGGCCGACCAATACAAACTTTGCCATAGGGGCAGCGGTGATGGAACGCACACACACCCGCGATACCAAACAGTTTTCGGCCACTTAGCAAGGACCTTGCCGAGTAGTTGACACCGCCGGCACCAACGCCTACTGGGTAGAAAGACCAGATCGACAATGGGCAAAGGTGCATACCCACGACCTCCGCCCGGCGCCAACCACAAAGACACCTCAAGCTGACGTTGACAAGCCACCGCCGGCTGATCATTCGGATGACCCCGACGCGGAAGAAACTTCACCAGGACAAGTCAACAAGTGGATTAATTACCGAACGCAGCCTCCAGGTCCGGGAGGACTGTTACCTGGCGCTCGTCCAATCAACGACAACGACACGACCCCCACACTAGGCTGCGTCCGCGATAAAACCGTGACGAGCACGGTTCGTGAGCCAGTCGCGCTCCGTTTTTGCTAACCGAAGATATGTATTATATTGCGAAGTGAGTTAGTGGCTATTGTATTTTATTTCACTTAAATTAAACAAATTCACTTTTCTGTGCGTTACTTAATGAAACCCACCCCATCGGGATAACCTACTCCACTTGCATTAAACCAGGTAGGACAATTAAGTCAACCAACGGTTGTTGTCAGGCGGCTTAAACTGCTCCCTTTCTGACGAATACTCCCCAATGTTTGTTGAATCAAAAATATTAAATAATTCAACGGTGGAGGTGTACAAGCTACTACACTAGCAACAAACCAGGTAGGACAATTAAGTCAACCAAAGGTTGTTACCAGGCGGCTTAAAATACACCCATCCGAATCAAACTAAATCAATATATCAAAAAAACAACATCGATAAGAGCCTTCGTGCAAAAGCGTTCCTCTTCTTACAAACAAATTCATGAGTAATGTATTGTTCACATCCAGTTAAACTAATTCAATGCAAACACAAAAAATTAGAATAAACGCACGAATAAACGAAGCTTTCCGCTTACATTTACTAAGTTAGCTTAAGAAGGGCTCGTTGAATATTACTTACCATCACTTATAGTTAAACTGCACACAAACATAATAAATTACCTAGTAACTTCTTAAGTTAAAGTTGACACAACAATTTCGTATACTACGTTAATTTCCCGTATGTATGCTTGAATCTAAACGCAAGAATTAGCGGAATGCCACCGCGACAATATTATTTTACAATCTGAACTAATCGTTGTTAACTTACATTTTATAGATAGTTTCCCAAAGTATTATACATCAACTCCATTTAAATTAAACATTAAAAAAGTGAAAAAAAACACTGGATAAATCGATGACAAACGGTTCATGAAATATGGTTTAAATAAAGCATCCCTAAAATTTATTTGAAACAAATTGTACGTACCTCTAGTAACACGTTACAAGGTTCACACACAAGTGTCCCAGCGCCGCCCTTATTTTAATAGTTCAAACAAAAATTTAAGGCAAAAGCGTAAAAAAAACTAAGCAATTTAATATGTCGTCTACCGTTAATTGTAATTATACATAATTGTTTTATTAATATTTAATTAAGCCCGGAACTCTACAATGTATAGTTTCGGTGACCAGAGAAGTAGATACAAATATTACTACGGTACCATCTCTGATCCGGAAAGCACTTAATTAAAAGTGTTGGGTAATGTACGGTAAATGTTTATGTAATTGATTACACAACATTAACAAATTTGACAAATATTTGTGAAAAGCATTGGAAATTTGGAACATCAACGAAGGGAATAAACTTGCTGTTCTGGTAAGGGAGAGCTGGTTGGCTTTCTAATTGATTATCAATTTACTTGTATAATATTTTTTGCAACTGCATTGGTTTTCCAGTCCCCTTGTCGTTTAATCAGTCCATGGTTTGGAACTTTTGAATATCTACTCGAAGTTATTTATATTGTAGGTTTAGTTAGTTTAAGATACTTAAGTTTCACTCCTATGTGAAGTTAGTTATTTTACTTATAAGTTTTTGAATATGCCAACAAAATCGATTGGTTATTGACTTACGACCACATTGCGTACCACATCGTTAAGTGTACCGATGTATTTGTATCTTCCACTTATTTTTTTTTTACAGAAATAAAAAGTGATTATAAAACGTCAATAATAACTACTCGATTTTTGAATTTAAATTAGAAAACAAATTTGGCTTATACCAACCCCAAAAATAATTCTTTAGTGTAAAAAATGTACACAAAAGATTTGTTTTAAATATTTGTCGACTTAAAAAGTTTCTGTGACACACGCTAGAATTGTTTTGCGAGTATTCGCACTAATGGGCTATGCTTCGGCCCTACAACATTGTGCTCACACCCGCAAAAAGCAGTTTTTAACACAAATAACTATCGTATACGTAGGTATACACCAACTTTTTTGTTTTACAGCAAATATTCATTTTTGATGCAGTGCAGGTAAAAAATACACAGGGGTATAAAAAAAGAGGTGTCATTAAAACGGATTAAGCTTAGAAGAATTGCAATCGCTTCTTTTCTTAGACTGTGTCCTTTTTTTACAAATTTCTACCTGAAAATGTCCATTACCTGTGACGGCCACTGCACATTACATTCTGATCAGTATAAACATTTTCAGTGTGTTGCAAAACCACGAGCAGTGGTGGATGGTTTGTCTTGGCAAATTATTTGCTACGACGTTTACGAAAACCACAGCATATTAAACATACAGCAGTAAAACTGGCAGAAACCGAACCACTAAGATGTCTACAACAAACAAAATCAATTTATCGAAAACATATTAAATAAAATTGTTGCAAGGTGATTTTTTAAACAGAAGCTTTAAAGTTTCCCTTAAGTTGTACCCTACTACGTGTTTATTATGCTATAAGGAAAACTTTAAATTTTTTGTGTTCTGACAAAATTCAACGTTTCATTTTTAACAGATTTTTGTCTGTATTTTGTTATGAAATTTGTTGCTACTTTCGCCAAAAACAAATAATGTTAATAATAATTATTATAGTGGATAAGGTAAAAACCTTAACATGCCAACTATGATCCACTATAATAATTATTATTATTTGTTTTCAGCGAAAGTAGCAACAAATTTCATAACAAAATATAAACAAAAATCTGTTAAAAATATTGATCCAATAAACAATCAAAATGGATTATCCCAAAAGTACAAATCTTTAATTAAATAACGTCTATTACACCGTATTTATTTAAATTATTATATTTTTACTCTTGCTAGTGTTTGTTCTATCCGTGTAAACGAAAGAAAGTACTAACCTATTTTTGAAACTGTAGGCGAAAACTTATTTGCTTTCTGGAATGGGACATATTTTCTTTGCTCAAATTTATTTAATGACGTCAATTATACCTATAAAAGGTATTTAGAAACATTAAATCGCAATATTGCAATAAAGCTAGTATACATTCGAAATGAAATATTTAATATTATTTAGCATTTTGTGCTTCTTTTCAGATTATTTTAAAGTATCTGCAAATCCACATGGTGAGGTTCTTAAGTTATAATAACTAAAGATTATAGTAAGAGTTTATTTTAGGTATTAATTTGAGAAGTAGATCGCCGTGTGCAATTACCTTCAATCCTAACTTTTCTCCCGAAGAATTAATTGACGGATATATCAAATGTGTTAAGTTTAACCCCGAAGCATTAGAAAAACTTTTAAATTAGCCGCCAAATATGGTTGTGCAGGCTCAGTCAAAGAAATGAGTAAATGTCTTATTCATAATCGTAGTGGAATTGACAGAAGCGACTATGATACAGCTTTACTAATATTCTATTTTGTACAAAAATGTGCCGGAATATTTATTACAGATGATGGCATTTGGAGCCCAATACGTTCCTTGCTGAACTTCTAGACTGTTTAGGTCATTGGTTAGAGATTTAACAAAAAAAACATTTAGAAATATAATTTCTCTATTTCGGTCATTGAATAACTATATTATAGGGCTAATTTTAATGTAAGAACGAAGTCTATTCTTAAACGATTGTTGGCAACTTTTATTTTCCTCATTTCGATCGACACTACAAAATATCGAACGTGTCTATTGCCAGCAGATAATTCTCAACCAAAATGTTTTATTCAAATCTCTTTGCGAAAATTACTGACTTTTAAATTGACAGTAAATAATGTAAATAATGACCGAAATTGAGAAAATTTAAAAACTTTTTTTTTTAATTAATTGTGTATTAGTCGTGGTTTATCAGTATTATAATAATAAAATTGGCTGAATTAAAACTGAATTATTATGGTATTATTTAATGATTATTATTTTCTTTAAATATAAACTATTTCTCTTTTACGACTGTGACATCTAGTACCTCTTAAATAACACGTCCAAAAGACAAAAATTTTCCCGACAGATCGTGTAAGCACTGTACAAAAGTCGATTTTTATTCCTAAAGTTAACGAGGTATTAATTTTAAAACGACATTACATCACCTGCTGTAATTTACGAAAAAACTTTTACAATTACAAGCAAACGCTAAGAATCATAGAATTTTGTCTATTTTGGACTGTTCAGAAGTGAGAAAACTCGAATATGAGATCACAATTGTACAAGATGCGTCTGTCGACCAAATTCGAATGGTGAGTGACAACTAAGACAAATATGGTTGGTGCGATATCTCGTGCTAACAATATTATTATTTTCGTTTAATCTGAGTTAGTAATGCAAACAAAAATTATTTGACACAAACTGTTAAAAATTAGTTTAGTAGTATCGCTCGCGGTTGATAGTGTTGCGTTACGTAGAAATTGTCAAAAATTACAATCCTCCCAACCGTTTATATAAATATACTAAGTGACATAGAAAGAAGAACACCTAGTAATAATAAATTTATTTGAACAATTTTGGTATACTAGTGTATACGAATTAGATTAGTAAACGATCACAATTTAATAAAAATTAAACTGTCAACTTCTTCAAAAAACTTAATAATGTGTTGCTCCACCACGATGTGATGGGCACTCATTAACACGTCTGGGCATACTTCTAATGAGGTGATCGATTTCTTCTTGAGGTATCTCATCCCATATCTGTAACTGATGCTGCAAAGCCGCTAGAGTTTGTGCAGGGTGAGGTAAATTGAGTAATCTTCTTCCTATACTATCCCAGACGTGCTCGATGGGCGAAAAATCGGGAGATCTTGGTGGCCAAGGCAACAAAGCAATTTGATTGCCCTTAAAATGAGCCAAAGAAACCCTAGCAATATGAGGTCGTGCGTTGTCTTTTTGGAATGTGCTGTTGGGGATGGTCTGAACATAAGATACAATATGGGGGTCTACGACCTCCTGGATGTAGTGCGCAGCGGTCATGTTACCTCTAATGAAGACCAAAAGTGACCTACTTCCAATAGCAATAGCTCCCCATACCATAACTCCAACTGTGTGGTACACATGCCTATTCACAGAAAATTGGGGATCTTGCCTTTCACCGCGCCGTCTTCTAACCCTTGCACGACCGTCATGCATACCCAAACAGAATCTGGATTCATCATTAAAGACAATTGAATTCCATTCTTGGTCCCAATTTGCCGTTCTCTACACGACGCTAGACGATAACGTCGATGCTCTGGAGTCAGTGGTAGCACAAAAGGGGACGGTATGAAAAAGAGCCCAAGGTTCTTATCCGTCAATAAACGGTTCGCATCCCAATCGGTCTTCTATGTTCTTCAAACTACTGGTCCGCAATCACCCGTGTAGAAGAAGCGGTCCCGTAAAACCAATAGTCTAAGACGGCGATCTTCGCATTCTGTGGTTCTTCGACGACGTCCTGTAGGGTAATTCGAGGAGAGATGGACCACATTTTCATTGGAGTGATCTATCTTTGTTATCTGTGCTATTAAAAATCCGTCTAAATACCCGTTATTTGTCATATTTATAATGTACCCTTTGGTATAGTTTAACTTTGGATATTAAACCAACTTAAGGAATTATAAACAAAAACATGAGAAAGTCTAAAAGTCCATCTCTCCTCTACATTGGAGGAGAGACGGTCCAATCCTTTCAACGAATAAAACAAAATACAAATTATTCTTCTTTATTTAAAAGTAAGTGAAAAAGTTCAAGAAAACAAAAACAAGTTTATTTCTGTATTGAAAAAATGTCTGGATCACTTTTTCTTCAGAGCGTGTTTGCTACACTGAACGCACAAATTTAAAAATGAGGTGCATCCTTCATGTAACCAACGACTGCATATTAGGCACTTAATCCAATCATCTGATTTTTCGTTTTGCGATAATCCTCTCCACAGCCCGCGCATTCATTTTCATAATCGCTCATGTTTTCAACCTCAGAGGCACTACTGAAACTTACATTTTCTTCTGAAGAACTGGAACTCTTAGACGTTTTTCTTGAGTCCAACTTAGTTTGAACCAATTTTTTGGCTTTTATCTCTTTTTCGTATTCACAAGTTTTCGTTTTTACTTTGTTGTAAAAGCTTTTCTTTTCTAAAATGTATGTGTTCACTGGATGTCAGAACGCTACTGGCTACTACTTTTCTGCGAACTGACAAGACTTTTTGAGGCACAACAGGTACCGGAGAAATTTGATCTAAAGCTTTTCCTGGGGTAATTTCACTGAGATCTTGACTGCTTGTAGAAGGGATTGATCTGGAGATATCATTTTCTTTGCAAATTGTTGAGGGGTTTGATTTTGATATTCCACCAGTTTCAGTCAAGTTATCAGGCCTGTCACCAGTAGTATCGCTAATTATTGTCAAGTATGCATAATCAGGTATTGCGCTTGGATTAAAAGGCATAATACCTGTTGATTTAAATGCGGATAAGGCATTTTGTACTGAAGCAGATTTTCCCCAAGCTTCACCAAATAATTTACCGAACTGTAAACGCCCTATCTTTTGACCTGGATTACTTTTTGGAGATTTCTTGCCTCTTGATAGTAATACGTCTTTAATGCTTTAAAAAAGCTCGGTCCAGAGGTTGCAAGTAGGCAGTACAATGAGGGGTAAACAATAAAGAATTATATTATTTTGTTCTGCAAATTCGAGCATCTCAAAATTAGTGGTATGAGACGCATGTCCATCAAGAATAATTAAAACCTTTGTTGACGGTTTCCGTGGAGAGAAATGGTTCTTGAGCCAGTCGAAAAAATCTCTGAAGAAACGTATGCTGATTTTTCGGACATTCGAATTTTGGATCCTGGTGGCAAACCGTCATGCCACTCATTTTAATATTTTTCCTTTAAATACACAGTAAGGTGGTAAATAGCCACCTTCAGCATTTATACATGACAAGACACTGATAGTCTCACCCTTCTCTCAGAACTGATGCTGGATACATTTTTAGAACCCTTTGCTGCCAAAACTTCACCTGGTCTTGTGTTAAGTTGTAGACCGGTTTCATCACAATTAAAAATTGACCCAGGATTATCAAATAGGTCATTATTTTTAAAAATACTGCCTAATTCTTCAAAGTACTGTTCAACTATTGTTTTGACATTCCTTGCGCGCGAGCTATGGAAGTGTTTTCTGACTTGCGTATAGATATCTGAGGATTTCTTCTTAAGAAAGATGCAAGCCACTTATACCCAGCCATCTCTGAAACAAGAAAACGCCAACTGAAATTAAAAAGATAAACACACTTTTGTGATGATTACCTGTTTCTTGATTAAATTTATTTGGAATTTCTAGCTGTTTCGATAATTTGAAAGCCATACATCGGACTTCATCTCTGGTAGGTGCAAAACCGGTTTTTGTAATTTTGAATGTGTAAAACCAACTTGTTTTCTGCATTTTGCCCTAGGGATGAATCTGGCTAATCGCTTATTTGTTTCAAAGTCTTGATTTTTAATCTTCGTTTCAGGGTGGTCTTGGGAATTTCGAAACTTTTGCAGCTTCGTTTACTCCCATTTGATTGGAATTGACAGCATTTACCGCTCTTTTAAATTTTCAATGTTCCAAAGGCCCCTAGGCTTTGAACCCAGCTTTCTTTTGTATTCATTCGGCATTTTTCTGTAACAAAGAAACCATACGTACTTTAATTTTTGAATATCATATGCCACTTAAAACACGTTGGCAAGTTTAACAGCTATTTATTTTCTAGGTCCATCTCTCCTCTACTTTCATGGTCCATCACTCTACAAGTCGGAGGATAGACGGACCAGTCGATTACAACTTCAGTTTATTGTGATGAAATTTTAGGTTAAGTACACGATAACATAAGCACATTATGGAAGCACAACTAAAAAGTAAGGTTTAAAACTCACCTGCTGGCTGATTATTGCACTTTACAAATAATACCGATAAAATTTTCACTAGGTACAAATACGTTTTCGTTGAATAAGTCCTGTAACTTTTTATTTAAGCACGTGATTAACAACGCGTGTTACCGCGACAACATTCGTAATGCAACTGAGCAATTCACAGGGCGCAATGTTGTTATAAGTCGGCTAAAATTAAACTGGACTGTCTGTCCTCTTGGTCCATCTCTCCTCGAATTACCCTACCTCTCGCTCTTTGTGTACAGCCCTCATGGTTTCCATGCCCAAACACAGACTGCCACAGTGTTTTAAACTCAGTTGCGTTCTAACGGCTATATCTCTTATAGACAAACCAGCCTCGCACTTCTACCCTATCAAACTCATGAAATTATGGCGTCTTCGCACTGGAGGCATTGTGATTGAATTAAAAGAAGCTCTTTGAAATGCAATTTAAATCGCTTAAATGACAACTGTACTTACAAATGCTTAATTCATTTATTTATTTTTTTTATTTATTTATTTATTTATTTATTTAACGTGCAAGCATGAAGTCCCGCAATGAAGAAACAAAAGAAGTGTGTTTAATTATTGCACTCAAAATGAAATACATTTACATTCTTAAAGGTAGATAAGTTTAAAAACCAAAAAATTGAAAAACCAAAAAACAAAAAAAATTGAAAATAAAGTACATAAGAACACCGCAATACATTTAATATTAGAACACAGAATAAACATAGTTACTTACAAACTAATGCATGTATTCGTTTTTATAGTTTGCTAAGGTTAGAGAAAAACAAACATCTCCAGAAGCATTGGCTTCATTGAAAGATCGAGGAAAAAAAACTATTGTATAGATAATTTCTTCTATAAAAGTTTTGCAAAAAAAATTGTTTAAGGGCTACTTAATCATGAGTGTTTTTGAATGAGGTTAACAAAACAACCGCTAGGGCAATATGGCTGAAAACCTAATCGTTTTTATCTTAATATAAACAAATATATTTCCAAAAAAAATGTACAAAATTATTCATTATTACTGTAGGTGTTCTTCTTTCATATGTCACTTAATATATTATCAATTACTAAACTATTAATAATTAATCTTTAAAATTATACTAAATAACAAACCCATTGATAAAACTAGTTATCTTAAAAATAATAAGAAAAATAAGTACCTACTACTACACTGAAGAAAAAATCTACCGCGCAATTGAAATTTGATGTAGGCGTGCTTAGTTTAATGTTTTGGTCCTTATTAGTTTGCTCAATAACCACAGAGACTGCGACATCCAGTTATTTGTTCCTATAGATACTGATGTAAATTGTGATGTAGAGAAATTGGAAGATATTGCCATAAAAAGAATAGCTGGCAAAAACCTCTACGTAATTGCGTTCTGTGATGGACGAATGTATGTACACTCATGAAATTTAAAACTTGGACACCACAATTTCTGTAAACAAAAGTTTGCACATTGTGAAGCGGGCTTAAAGGGTATCATTTACAATTCTAACAGCAGGTAGTCTCAGCAGGGGTTATCTTATAGAAGGACTGTAGAATGAATCATTACACTAAGCACGTTTTAGAAAATAGGTAATTTACGTTGCTTACTTAATTTTTGTCTTTAAAGAATATATTTGAAGGTATCGCTAATTAAACACCATAGCTCGATTAATTATCGAATCAAAATTTTGTTTAGGAAATGTTTAGAAAATAAAATTAGAAATAATTTTGCTTTAAAAAACGTCCATGTACTTTCAAGATGTGCTTTTCAAGAATCCACAAACTAAGACATGACTTTACTCTCAATTGCTTATAATTAAAGTCTAGGTATTCTTAATTATTCAGCCCTTTTCTTTCCGGAAATCCCTTGGCCAAGATGATGCGTATATAATTGTATAATTGCTAATTAACACCGCTAATTATACTTAATGAGAGATTGTTCAATTGGTATGCATTCTGCTTCTCGTAATGATATATATAAATAAGAACTACATACAAAATAAAATTAATTTTTTAACATATGTCAGTATAGGATACAATAGAATCGAATGCGGTTGCCAGGTAAAGACAAAATAAGTTTCCAGACTATGGTTTTAATGACATGCACTAGCTGGTAATCTTACACGTTCTAAAATGACATTTAATTAAAAATTTTCAATACATTGAATATAACGTTAATTCTTATAGGTAAACGCATTGGACGCGTTAAAATTAGATACTACATACAGAAATAATTTTATTTAAAAAATGTAAAACTGTAGCAAACTAATAAAACAAAAAACGACCAAAAACAGCATTCCAAGCCTTACATTTTTAGATTTAAACACATAATAAAGTGTTTAATTTCAATTTCAGTTATGTATTATTGTAATAGTTATTAATTATTATTATATTACCATGTTCCTCTAAATATTTTTTTTGTGAATATTAATATAGGTAATTGCATTATTTCCGATAGTAATGAAAAAAAGATGAATACACACTTTTTGTTAGCAAAGCATCCTATTATAGTATATTTATGTACACTCATGAAATTTAAAACTTGGACACCACAATTTCTGTAAACAAAAGTTTGCACATTGTGAAGCGGGCTTAAGGGTATCATTTACAATTCTAACAGCAGGTAGTCTCAGCAGGGGTTATCTTATAGAAGGACTGTAGAATGAATCATTACACTAAGCACGTTTTAGAAAATAGGTAATTTACGTTGCTTACTTAATTTTTTCTTTAAAGAATATATTTGAAGGTATCGCTAATTAAACACCATAGCTCGATTAATTATCGAATCAAAATTTTGTTTAGGAAATGTTTACAAAATAAAATTAGAAATAATTTTGATTTAAAAAACGTCTACAAGCAATAATTTTTAAATTAAATCAAAAAACTAAACATGGTTATTTGGGTTGACTGATTATTACTTATTTTTAAATAAATCTAACTTACTAATTATTGTAAGTTATTAAAAAAAAATCATTAAACTCTCTATTCATAATATTTAGTCCTTACAAAATGTATATTTTATGACGTTTCATTTTTTCTGTAGTTAATATAAAAAGTGAAAATAAAAACTAAGGCAATTCTTATTGTCAACGTATATATTTAGTTTTTTGACAAGAATTTATTACATAATTATAATTAAGATACCAAGTTATAGTTTAAAATTAAATGAAAACTTTTTTTTTAAATAAAGGTATTACTATATAAATAAATATAAGAAATCAATAATGGGTGTGACCTCCATTATTATTGATACATTCTTGGAGGCGTCTGCTCATTGACGCTATCAAGGTATAATATAATTAATATAGGTAATTGTTTATTTATTACATACTTCTAATGACCAATGTAACAACCCTTAGAGCAATATGACTCAAAGGAAGTAAATTAAACAAGCAAGGATATTCTATTGTTATTGAAACTTATTCATAAAGTAAAAGCCATTTCCTTATAATGCTAATGGACAGGATTTTCTTTTAAGTATTAAGATTACAATAGAGGACTTATAAATTTCGAAAATATCTAATTATAAATATTTACACTGCAATTGCGCTTTTCCTTAATAATTTCTTAGCAATAACATACACGTTCTTGGTTTTAAGTTGTCATAAATTTGATATGATATAAATTTGTGTTTCTAATATTACATCACAAACTAATCTTTATTCGCCAAAAAATTGTTGCTTAAGTTGTAAAGCTTCGTACACACCTGAACAACAAACCGAGCAACAAACATAACAACGAACCGAAAGTCAAACAGAACGACAAACGATCTTTTATGATTTCCACAATCCGAACAACAAACGGAACGTTTGTGCTGTTCCCATAATTATTTTCAGTAGTTTTTTATTATTGAGAAGAGAAAATTGCGGAAAACAAGAAGATAGTGCCAACCAAATTTTTACGCACAAAGAAGAGTAAAAAATTATAATTTACTTCGCTTTTTTTATTTTGGAAATTTCCGCCCAAATGATGCTAATAGGGACATCATTTTTCTTGCATTCTTAAACACTGATTAATTTAAAACATTTTTCTTCTGTCAACTCCATAATATTACCTAAAACACAACAAACCCACAAAAGGGAGGACAAAAAATAAATAATTTAATTCTCCCGCATAAGTTTGTTCGCCGTTTTGTTTAGATTCGTCCAAACCTGCAAACGCATTCGCGCGCATTTTCTTTGATGTCGGAGAAAAACCGACAAGTTGCGGGAACGCCGCAAACCGTTCGTGGAACAATCAGGACTTGCGAATCTGTTCTAAAATTCGTACGTAGCACCGTCCAAATTAATGTTCCGATTGCCGTTCGGTTCGTTGTTCTGTTTGTTCCTCGGTTTGTTGTTCAGGTGTGTACGAAGCTTTACAATAAGCATATTAATATGAACTATATCTTATGAAAGGAGAGTTATGTAACTATAATTAACGACTTAACGTTACGTTAGTAGATTCCATTTACTATTTACACATATTTTCTTGGAACATTCGATAATTAACTATCGGGATATGATGACCCTATACTTCGCAGGTTGTGCGCAACTGGATACAAGCAAATAACTTGGAGCTGTTACCCTGGCCAGCAAAAAGCCCAGATTTTAACATTATCGAAAATGTTTGGGCTCGAATACTTGCTGTTATCCGAAGACAACAAGGGCCAAATTTTATACCAGTAAACCGTAATGCACTAATTGCAGCCATTGATACCGCATGGGAAACGATTAATATTAATTATATTGATACCTTGATAGCGTCAATGAGCAGACGCCTCCAAGAATGTATCAATAATAATGGAGGTCACACCCATTATTGATTTCTTATATTTATTTATATAGTAATACCTTTATTTAAAAAAAAAAAGTTTTCATTTAATTTTAAACTATAACTTGGTATCTTAATTATAATTATGTAATAAATTCTTGTCAAAAACTAAATATATACGTTGACAATAAGAATTGCCTTAGTTTTTATTTTCACTTTTATATTAACTACAGAAAAAAATGAAACGTCATAAAATATACATTTTGTAAGGACTAAATATTATGAATAGAGAGTTTAATGATTTTTTTAATAACTTACAATAATTAGTAGGTTAGATTTATTTAAAAATAAGTAATAATCAGTCAACCCAAATAACCATGTTTAGTTTTTGATTTAATTTAAAAGTTATTGCTTGTAGACGTTTTTAAATCAAAATTATTTCTAATTTTATTTTGTAAACATTTCCTAAACAAAATTTTGATTCGATAATTAATCGAGCTATGGTGTTTAATTAGCGATACCTTCAAATATATTCTTTAAAGAAAAAATTAAGTAAGCAACGTAAATTACCTATTTTCTAAAACGTGCTTAGTGTAATGATTCATTCTACAGTCCTTCTATAAGATAACCCCTGCTGAGACTACCTGCTGTTAGAATTGTAAATGATACCCTTAAGCCCGCTTCACAATGTGCAAACTTTTGTTTACAGAAATTGTGGTGTCCAAGTTTTAAATTTCATGAGTGTACATTGGTGATTCCATTAATTGATTAGATCACGAAGGAATTTTTGTAAATCTTACGTTACCATTAATTTAAAGAAAATTGTAAATTACGTAACTGTAACGCTTAAGCATAGAACACTATTATACCATACAAGAGAGGACTTTTTTGTTATCGTTATAAATTAATAAAATACAGGGCGTTTCATTTATAATAAGACTCATATTACATATTGAATGATCTAATAATTAACATATAAATTTTGAACACTCTGTAAAGACATGTTTAATATTTAAACGTGGAATTCATTCATCTAATATCTAACTATTTAGACTTAAGAGTAAGTTTGTTATGATTTGTTGGTGCAAACTATGTAGTAGAGCGACTCTCTTACTACAAACGATAACAAATAGTAATAATAGCAGTGCTTTTTAGTGGCCAAGTAAAATAACGGGGATCATTCAACAGAATGCGACAAATAGGATGGGTAACAATAGATTACAATTCCCTGCTTTTTTTAGAATAAACGCAGCTTGTTTGCAATATGCTGTACACCATAATTACATATTAAAGGACGTAAATTAAGTATACACTTAAACACCATAACTTTCCAAAAAAAATGATATTGGCCGTTTCTGTATTTAGAAAAAAAAATCTAAAAACTGGGTAATTGACCCTTGAACCAATTTGAAAAATAATTACATAAAAATAAAACAACTGTCAAACGTCACTTATTTTTAATTGCATACATCTAGAAAACTAAAAGATAAAATAAAAACTTCACTATCATTATCTATATATCATCATAAGCATCGTCTTCTTTTCATCCATTAATGTGTCTTCTGCTATAGGTGAGACAATTAATGTGCTAATAAATTGAGAATAGTATACTCTGCTATTTTCATCAATATATGGCTAAAGTTCTTGTAGGTGTTTCAACTTGTTTTCTAGAATTCCTAGTCGTTTTTTAGATATTGATGTTAGTTGTGAATTACCATTAAAGGAAGGTTTGTAAAACATAATACCGGGTTTATTGTGTTTATATTGCAACCACCCAATTTTATTCCACAAGACTGTGTCACTATTCGTATTGATTTTTCTGTGTTAAAATCGTGTGTTGAAATTTAAAAAATCATTCAAACCCATATCAATAACGAGAATATAAGGTTTTCGAGAGATTATTTGTGTTAGTCTCTGGGAATATCGACTCTAGCGGTAGTTGTCCTCTTAGTTTTTTCAATCAAAGCATGAATAGTATCAGCTTCTATATGTGTATGGCCGAGTACTAAAAATTTGTCTTTGACGGTAACTTCTCTTTGTGAATTTCTGAGTTCTTCTAGGATTGTCATAAACATGAGAAGTAAATAGATGTTTATTGTTTTCCGGGACAGAAGTTGCTAAAAAATATTTTGCTTACGTCTGGAGCAAGGGTTGATAAATAAGAAAATAAACATGATGCTATTTCTTGTTCTCCTCTTAGCAATGGTTTCATTTCATAAATAGCAGATAACAAAATTTTTATTTTTTCTGGTTACAGAAACACAATTTTCGTTTGTAAAATGATATCTTACTAGTGAGGTGAGGATATTTTTGCAGGTCAAAACTAACAACGACCCGACATTTTGGGATTTGTTTGGCAGCGTAGGTTATCGTTTTGCTTTTGTTGGTATGTCGCATCATTTCTTTTCATCGTTAGGTTTTTGTTTTTCTTCATCACTTTTTACTTATCACAACTACCACATGTGTCATTTGCGGATTATGAAAGGACAGGTTGAATTATTCGACGAAAATGTGAGGGTAAAACAACTCATTTCTAGTTCTCGTTATTTGTTATTGGTTTTTCTAAGTAATAAGTTACATATAATCAATACATTTTTGAAATTGACCAATCTCGAGACATACCTATACTGTTTTTATAGTGTGAGACCGGGAATAGGGACTTTTATAACTCGGAAACATTTTAATGTGTCTTCTAATTTCTTCCTTATCTTCGACTGGAATTTTTGGGTGATACTATGCTTTTCTCAAAGGTCTTCTCCCCAGATACCTGAGTCTGACAATATCTTTTCACTCCACATCTTATAAATAAAATGGGGAGTTATGCGACGGTTTCCAAACAGAAAATTTAAACACCCCTTTTTTTCACTTTTTCCAAACGAATTAGAGTTAGTACGTTATAATCAAGTAAAAAAAATTAAAGATGAAATGAAGTGCACCTTCCTTATAACATTGATTTATTGATTATATAAATTTGACCATGGTTTCGATACTAATTAGTATCATTTTCAAAATTATTAGTCTTAAATCTAAAATATAAAACAGGTTGAAAATTATGTAGAACAAAACCAGCTGCTACTCACCACAAATAATTAACAAACAATAACAAAAAATAAGTGTAAAGAATAACTAATTATTTCATTTTGAAATTAAATAAAGGTTCGAACATCGTAACCAAATTCCAGCCACGTGCAAGAACCAATACGGAATGACAATCGGAAACGGAAAATTATTTTATGTGATACCAACATAAAAGTGATATGGAAATATTTAAAATTGAAAATAGCAAGTATGCAACCAAAAAAGGCATGCAAGAGGGACATTAGTCTAAGATGTTTTTAATAAATTGAAATTAGAGAAATCAAGATGAACATTAAGCAACTTTTTATCTAAAATAAATTGTTTAGTAATATAAACTTTTCTAAATTTAAAATGATTTGGTTATTGTTAAAGACATGTAGCAAGTTAGTATTGGAGAAAGGTTTGTAACAGTGGTTGGTTTCAAGAAAATGAAGAGCAAAATTCGATTTGTTAGCTCGATTAAGTCTGATGGAATCAATATGTTCTTTGAATCTAATGGTAAAAGATCTTTTAGTGAAACCTACATAACTGAGGGCGCAAGTATCACAAGAAAGTTTATATATGCCTTTGTTAGATAATAAGATAGATTTATCGGTGTTATTTTTAATGAAGTTAATAGGATTACAAGTGCGAAAAGCTAAATTGATATTGTATTTTTTGTAGAGAGATTTGAAACAATTACTCATGTTATTGAAATAAGTTATGGAAGTGAATTTCGGATCAGAATTGTCTTTGATGTGTAAGGTTGTAGATAATTCTAAACGTTTTTTCTTTATAATTTGTAAAATAAGTTGATCATTATAGCCATTGTTCAATGCGATAAATCTAATGAAATTAAGTTCAGACAAAAATTATTATAGTTAAGAGGAATAGTCAAAAGTCTGTGAATTAAAGAATGGAAGGTAGATAACTTGTGGGCCCAAGGGTGATTAGATTTATAATGTATAATAGTGTCCACAAAAGTAGGTTTCCTGTAAATCTGATAAGAAGGGATGCCTTTATCTAAAGTTATCATTAAGTCCAGGAATGGTAGTTTATTGTTAACTGATGATTCAAGAGTAAATTGAATTTCAACATTAAATGAATTAAAAATTCTTTTAAGAAATAGCTTTCTTCACGGAACCATTAAAAATAATGAAAATGTCATCTACATATCTTTTATAAAATAGAATTTTATTAATTAAAAGATTGTCACTCTCAAGTATTGTGTTTTCCAAGTTATTCATGAAGATATCAGCCAGTAAAGGACTAAGATTAGAACCCATAGCTAAACCAGAAGTTTGAGAAAAATTTTATTATTAAATTTAAAAAGTTTTGTTTAAGACAAATAACTAATAGATCATACAAAAAACCGCTTCAACATTGTTAAGGTTAGAATTAAAAAGGTGATTTTTTATGATAACAAGTGGCTGATCAGTTGGAACAGAAGGAAAAAGGTTAGTTACATCTAAAGAAAGTAATCTGGCATTAACAGGGAATGGTTCATTTTTCTTAATTTCTTTGATTAATTCTAGGGAATTTTTAATAGAGTGTTTAAATTGAAAGTTAAGATTGACTTGAATGTAGTATTCAACCATCTTGTTAAATTACTCGTGATACTATTTCTGAAATTAACAATCGGTCTGACAGGTAAAGTAGAAGTTAAAATGTTAAAATTATTAAAATCTTTAATTTTATGAATTTTGGGTAATGTGTAAAGCTTAGGAATAGTAAAACCTGTAGGTATTAATCTTTTAGCATTTATAAACTTAGTTGGAGTATTTAAGAATAATTTATTCAAGTCTTTCTTAATCTTGTCAGATTCATCTCTTTGAATAACTTGGAATTTTTCGAATTGAGGAAAATATTGGAAATATTTATATAATCTTGGTTCTTTAAAATTACTAGACAATTACCTTTGTCAGATTTAGTTAAGGTTAAATTATTATCACTGCAAATTTTTCTAATTTCAAAAAATTTTATATTCTGTTCAGTTTCTTGTAGAGCGATTGAAGTTTTTAAGTTTGAGAACATTTAGACAAAAGGTTTTTAAAATTAGATCATTGTCAAGATGGGAAAATTTATCTAAACAATTTAAAGATTCAGCTAAATTAAGGTAAAACTCATTATTATTCAATTTTTATGAGGTATAAATTTTAAACATTTGTCTAAGTAATCTAATTGAGTTTTATTGAAAACCACATTCGAGAGATTCAAGCATCTTTTAAAATTGAAAGAAGACACTGTGTCATTAGGTATCGACTGTGAGAATATTTTGTGAAAATCAATATCAAAAAAAGTTTTGTATTTCAACGTTCGAGCTAGCAATGTGATTAGTAATAAGAGTATCATTGTTAGTAACCGAAGGTTACAATGTGATTAGTAATTACTAACAATGATACTCTTATTACTAATCACATTGCTAGCTCGAACGTTGAAATACAAAACTTTTTGATATTGATTTTCACAAAAAATTCTCACAGTCGATACCTAATGACACAGTGTCTTCTTTCAATTTTAAAAGATGCTTGAATCTCTCGAATGTGGTTTTCAATAAAACTCAATTAGATTACTTAGACAAATGTTTAAAATTTATACCTCATAAAAAATTGAATAATAATGAGTTTTACCTCAATTTAGCTGAATCTTTAAATTGTTTAGATAAATCTCCCCATCTTGACAATGATCTAATTTTAAAAACCTTTGTCTAAATGTCTTCTCAAACTTAAAAACTTCAATTGCTCTACAAGAAACTCAACAGAATATAAAATTTTTTTGGAAATTAGAAAATTTGCAGTGATAATAATTTAACCTTAACTAAATCTGACAAAGGTAATTGTCTAGTAATTTTAAAGAACCAAGCTTATATAAATATTTCCAATATTTTCCTCAATTCCGAAAAATTCCAAGTTATTCAAAGAGATGAATCTGACAAGATTAAGAAAGACTTGAATAAATTATTCTTAAATACTCCAACTAAGTTTATAAATGCTAAAAGATTAATACCTACAGGTTTTACTATTCCTAAGCTTTTACACATTACCCAAAATTCATAAAATTAAAGATTTTAATAATTTTAACATTTTAACTTCTACTTTACCTGTCAGACCGATTGTTAATTTCAGAAATAGTATCACGAGTAATTTAACAAGATGGTTGAATACTACATTCAAGTCCCATCTTAACTTTCAATTTAAACACTCTATTAAAAATTCCCTAGAATTAATCAAAGAAATTAAGAAAAATGAACCATTCCCTGTTAATGCCAGATTATTTCTTTAGATGTAACTAACCTTTTTCCTTCTGTTCCAACTGATCAGCCACTTGTTATCATAAAAAATCACCTTTTTAATTCTAACCTTAACAATGTTGAAGCTGTTTTTTTGTATGATCTATTAGTTATTTGTCTTAAACAAAACTTTTTAAATTTAATAATAAAATTTTTTCTCAAACTTCTGGTTTAGCTATGGGTTCTAATCTTAGTCCTTTACTGGCTGATATCTTCATGAATAACTTGGAAAACACAATACTTGAGAGTGACAATCTTTTAATTAATAAAATTCTATTTTATAAAAGATATGTAGATGACATTTTCATTATTTTAATGGTTCCGTAGAAGAAAGCTATTTCTTAAAAAGAATTTTTAATTCATTTAATGTTGAAATTCAATTTACTCTTGAATCATCAGTTAACAATAAACTACCATTCCTGGACTTAATGATAACTTTAGATAAAGGCATCCCTTCTTATCAGATTTACAGGAAACCTACTTTTGTGGACACTATTATACATTATAAATCTAATCACCCTTGGGCCCACAAGTTATCTACCTTCCATTCTTTAATTCACAGACTTTTGACTATTCCTCTTAACTATAATAATTTTTGTCTGAACTTAATTTCATTAGATTTATCGCATTGAACAATGGCTATAATGATCAACTTATTTTACAAATTATAAAGAAAAACGTTTAGAATTATCTACAACCATACACATCAAAGACAATTCTGATCCGAAATTCACTTCCATAACTTATTTCAATAACATGAGTAATTGTTTCAAATCTCTACAAAAAATACAATATCAATTTAGCTTTTCGCACTTGTAATCCTATTAACTTCATTAAAAATAACACCGATAAATCTATCTTATTATCTAACAAAGGCATATATAAACTTTCTTGTGATACTTGCGCCCTCAGTTATGTAGGTTCCACTAAAAGATCTTTTACCATTAGATTCAAAGAACATATTGATTCCATCAGACTTAATCGAGCTAACAAATCGAATTTTGCTCTTCATTTTCTTGAAACCAACCACTGTTACAAACCTTTCTCCAATACTAACTTGCTACATGTCTTTAACAATAACCAAATCATTTTAAATTTAGAAAAGTTTATATTACTAAACAATTTATTTTAGATAAAAAGTTGCTTAATGTTCATCTTGATTTCTAATTTCCAATTTATTAAAAACATCCTAGACTAATGTCCTCTTGCATGCCTTTTGGTTGCATACTTGCTATTTTCAATTTTAAATATTTCCATATCACTTTTATGTTGGTATCACATAAAATAATTTTCCGTTTCCGATTGTCATTCCGTATTGGTTCTTGCACGTGGCTGGAATTTGGTTACGATGTTCGAACTTTTATTTAATTTCAAAATGAAATAATTAGTTATTCTTTACACTTATTTTTGTTATTGTTTGTTAAGTATTTGTGGTGAGTAGCAGCTGGTTTTGTTCTACATAATTTTCAACCTGTTTTATATTTTAGATTTAAGACTAATAATTTTTGAAAATGATACTAATTAGTATCGAAACCATGGTCAAATTTATATAATCAATAAATCAATGTTATAAGGAAGGTGCACTTCATTTCATCTTTAACTAAAGATTCCTTATGTACTAAGCTCACTCAACTTTATTAAAAAAAAATTATGTTGGACTGTCGACCGACCGGCAGTTCTTCCGTATTTACGAAGCGTGTTGTTTAATTAAGTACCGTTTTGAGATTCTACCGCTACAGCGGTACGGTTCGCTGTTGACTTGCGTCTGTCGGCCACGCGCAGTCGCCAGTACGGCATTTTCGCTGCTGCGTACGGTTGTCTGCGACTGTTTAAAATGCATCCGCCTATCAAAAGTTGCGCCAACTTTTATAACGGTTTTTATCCGCTTTCTTTTAGGCAAGCGCCTAAAAACAATGGATATTCATCGTGAAATCTCTGCAGTGTATTGAGAAAACATTATGAATGAAGGATACTACGAAAGCATTGAAAGCGGCCATCTTTAAACGCACTTTAGTATTATTCCTTCACTCATAATTTTTTTTCGTATACTGCACAGATCTCATGATGAATATCGATTACTTTTAGGCGTGTGGCATAAAGAAAACGCATAACAGACCGTTATAGCAGTTAGCGATAAGCGGAGGCATTTTAAACAGTCGCAGACAAACGGTACGCATCAGTGAAATATGTCTTACTGGCGTCTGCGCGTGACTAACAGATACAGGTACAACGCATGCATGCGCGGAATGCTGACCGCACCGCTGCAGCGGCGGAACTTCAAAACGGTACTTAATTTAAAAACATGCCTCGTATACAAGATATCAAAAAGACCGCCCGTACGATTTTTATGAAACTTTGTATGTACATAGGACCTTATTTATAATTCTGCAGATCTGATTAGAGTTTGGGTACATTCTTTGTAACTAAAAGGGCCGTTAAACTACTCAGATTATAAACAACTTTGTTTAAACTATTTTTTGATCCAATAATTACTGAGATATAACAATCACGTGACAATAGTTGTTGCAACAATATCTCCACCAATATCAATTTGTTGGAAATTCTATTGTCTATAGCTTTTGTTCGAATTATTTTTCTAAAAATGCAATTTTATTTTCACTTATCAGGGCGATCTGGAGTTCTGCGGTAAACGCTTGTTTTCTGTTATTATTCTAAGTGTTAAATGAAATGTATTTAAAAAACATTTTTGGCAAACTTCTATTCTAGCCCCGTTTTTCAACAGATGAGTATTTTCTTTCCATCTGTTCCCTTTCTCTCCAGTCTTAGTTTTCTTTTTCCTTTTAGAGTATAATATTCGCTACCTTGGGCTTTCAATCTCTTTCTACATTTTTTTTAGTTTTTTTCTCCTCTTTTTTATTTACTGGTATTGCAACATTTGCTCCATTTTTTGAATAGACTTTACCATTACCAAGTTTCACCTGTTCCTTAACGGTTTCTCTCGCTATTAAGTGCTGATTTCTTTTTAATTTTGGCAATATTGTCCTTCTTTTCTTCTTTTATTTTCACCATTTAAACGAATTTTTGAACTTGAATCAGAGTCTGAATCATTACTCGGCACAAAAATCATCAAGAAGAACCTTCATAGTATGTTTGTTCTTTATCATCGGATCTAAGATCTTTGTTGTCACATTTCTGAGTGAATCTGTTTTGAAGAGAATTATCGTCACTTTGACTTGATTCTGAAAACAATTATGCAAATTTATATTGATAAAATTGCAACTATTTTAAAGCACTATGTTCAGCTTTAAAATGTGCTTTTTCTCCACTATCAGTGATTTATCTGTAATGGCAACTTCAAATTCTTGACCTACAATTCCGAGCACTCGCAAAAACAGTTTCTGGCCTTGTGATACACACGATCTTTTGGGCCGACAAATGATCAAATTTGTTGAAACTTTATTTTTCAAATATTACTGTATGCCAAAACATTTTCGGTTGGTAATGCTATTTGGCAATTATCCACACGGTATCATTTTGGCATTTATTAGAATACGTGTTTTTTTTTAATGTTTGAGTCTTAAACAAGGTTTAAAATTCTTCATAATAAGATGTAAAAGCGTACTGTAACGTATTATTTACGTATTCCAGCAGGAGGACTGTACTGATTTCAGAGTCATGAATATAATATGATATTGCCAACATTTAGTTACTTTTCCGGCCAACGCCAAGGGAAACCGGTGTTTCTGGCCGCTTTTATGAGATCTGAAGTGCATAGATTCTGTCCTATTGTTGAAAAACCCAAAAAGTTATTATTTTTTGACGCCAAAACAGCCATATTTTGAGTTTCATGACCGATAGCGCCATCTAATTTGGACCAGATTACTGGTATATTTGACTACTATAACTTTGTTCCGCTAACTATATGCATTAAAAATACGCAGGTTTTGTCCTATTGTGAAAAAAAGACAAATATTTATAATTTTTTTGACGCTTAAACGGCATATATTCTAAGTTCTAAAGAACGCTAGCGCCATATTTTAAACCAGATTACGGGTATTTCTGACTACTATAACATTGCTTTTCTGACTATTTTTATAAAACGCATAGATTTGGCCTATCTTCAAAAAACGCAAGAATAGCCATTTTCGCTACATTAAAATGGCCATACTTTGAGTTCTAAGAACGCTAACGCCATCATACGCCAGATGATGAGTGTTGATAAGCACTACAACTTTGCTCCCTTGACTATTTTTATAAAAATGGTTAGATTTTGTTATATCTTCGAAAAACCGAAAATGGCAAAAAAATAGCCATAAATCGGTGATTTGCGGCATGTTCCGTATCCGGTAGCTCAATTTTGACCATACCATCGTGTTGAGCGCACCAAAATACCCCCTTGTATGTTGAAAAAGTCTATTGGAATTTTTTGGATTTTTTTGCTGTAGAAAATTTCCTAGGATGACTGGATTATAATATTCTCTGCTTTTATTTTAAAATGACTTAAAACTTACCGGTATCATCAAGTTTTGCTAAAATATTAGAATAGAAAAAGAATATTAGAAAAACATATGTTTGTGTTTTTCATTTTGAAGCGTTTTGTCTTTTATGTAAAAATGACAAATAAAAAATTTAAAACTCTCGGTTTCGCATACGATGTTTATTTTAAATAAAATTAGCTCCAACCTGTGCACCAAAATAAATTTGATTTTTGATCAACTTTTTGACTTTTACCTGTATATCGAATAATTTCATTTTGCTGCGATGGATATGTGCTTATTTTTTGACAATCTGATTTTTAGTAAAACGAAATATCATACGCCAACAATTTTGATATAAATTTAGAAAAAACACAAAACCAAGAATTGAACCCTGCAAACGTCCATCTTTTAACCACCGATTTTTTTTCTAAACTTTGGTACCTTTGTTGCTGTAGTAGGGACACACCTTTACGGATACACATTCATAATAAATTATTTTTAGTAGAGTAAAATATTCTTAAAAGCAAGTCAGTAACTTTCTTTTTAATAAACTTCTACAGCTAAGCAGAATTATTATTGTAAGAAGAAATTTTTTTAACTTGAACTGTTTTCAGGAAAATAATATCAGCACGTGTTCTCATAATTTATAACTCTTGGTTTGCATATTTAATTACCTGTTGTGGTTCTTAGAACTTACTACTTCACAATACTTTATTTTATCTTTGTTTGAATTAAGTGAATCTAGTTGTTATTTCTCTGTGTACAATGTTCTGTGAGTGACTTGTTTGTTTTTATGAAGTCATAGTAACACCACTTGATATCTTGGGATTAAAATATTTTTTTTTGTGAAAATTTGTTTAATAAAGTTAATTAAACATTTAACAGGTACTTAAACTAATTTCAGCATGTCATCGTAACAGTACTTGGTTACCCTTTCGAAATGAAATATTTAATATTATTTAGTTTTTTGTGCTTAATTTCGGATTCTAGTGAAGTCCCTGCAGATAAATATGGTGAGTTATTTAAGTAAATTACTTAAGTCGACTAATAAACGTTTTTTAGCTATCGGTTTTGAACAAAGAACTCCGTGTACAATTATGTTCAACCCCGCGTTTACGCCCATGCAATTAATTGACGAATATGCCAAATGCGAGAATCAAATCCCGATGCACTACAAAAATTTTAGAATTAGCCGCCCTACATGGATGTAACGGCCCAGTCAATCAAATAAATTTGTGTATTATTCGTAATCGTAGAACAACAAATTATGAATTAATTCTAGAAATATTCTTCCTGATACAAGGATGTGCCGGAATACTTATTGTAGATGTTGGAACTTCAACGGGTATTGCGTTTGGCATAGAACTTTTAAATTGTTTGGGTATTTTGTTGGGTATTTAAAAAATAATTTAGAAAAACAATTTGTGATGTATGTTTTTGTAATTAAGTGTAGGCATAGTAAACGAAAACGTCTTTAATAACATGAAAGAATCTCTTCATCATCGACAAGTGAACGTCGTGTACCACGATTGAAATAAAATTAAAAACCACTTGTGAATAGTTTTAACAATCAATGTATTACGTCTTAATAAATACAACAACAATGCTTTCAATCTAATAAAGGTTGTTTTCAAGTCTCAAGAAGATGTTTTTAAAATATTGAGAAATCGTTCCTTAATTTGTTCTGCTTGTTCTCTTTGGATCGAACCGTCATGCAGCAAATTTTCCTGAAAGATGAATTACCAAATTGCACAGATCAAGGCAAATCTAATCTCACCAATAAATAATTTAATGGTATCCCAGAAATCATTAATTCTACAACACTACATCAAATATCGCCTGCATCGAACATCAACTAATTAATTTTCTTCAAAAAGCGATTAATGAACTCAATCTCACAATCCAATCCTGGTTCCTATTAAAAATTTGCGGATATTACCAAAACCTTGGTAAATGGCCTTAGAATTAAGTTAAATTTATTAATATCAGGTGAGTATTCCTCCAAAAGTATAAGTTTTGTATACAGTTTGCTCTTCTCGAGCCCTTCTAGGTGGAGGTGAATGAAACAACAAACTCAATATGTTGTCAACGCCGACGTTTCGCCCCCTATGCGTAGGGCTTTATCAAGGCTCATAACATAACAAACGACGTTTGTATCAAGTTGGGTTTGTTTGTGTGTCTTTAATTAAATATCATTTTTAACCATAACTTATATATATATATATATGACTGTTTTTATTGTTATTTTTAATCCATATGTGACGTTTCCATCAATTGATGGTAATTAAGACTACCAACTCTTATTTGTTATGAGCCTTGATAAAGCTCTACGCATAGGGGGCGAAACGTCGGCGTTGACAACATATTGAGTTTGTTGTTTCATTCACCTCCACCTAGAAGGGCTCGAGAAGAGCAAACTGTATACAAAATTTATTAATATCGTTAGTTGTTTGTACAAATTATGATTTTGTAAGTTTAACAGAAACTAATCTTTGTCTTGAAATCCAATATGGCAAAATCAACTTTCCAGTTTTTAAAATGTTTCGTTTAGATATACAAATCAAATATCTAGTGACAAGCAATCAGGTGGTGGTATTTTAATTTATGTAATAAATGCATTTATATGTTCTTCTGTTACTATTTACTCATTAGTTAACTCATAATTCATTGACTCCATTAAAACGTCAAAACGTACGTCAATTTTCGTTAGTGCTTTTTCGTGTGTGTTTTTAGGCGTTTTTAATACATATATAACATATGGAAGGTGATCAGTACCTTACAGTACTCTATGGTCAAAGTGTGCATTTTCTTACTGTATAAAACAATCAAAAACGGCCAAGGTGCACATTGGCCCTTTTAGTATATTAGTCTATACCATCTAGAGCGTAAGTTAACATTGGCCTTTTTATCATTACAACTTTTTTTCACAAACACACTTTGGTCTTTGTCACTTTCATTTTACATACATTTTAAAAGCATTGACAGTGGCCCTTTTAAGGAATGGAGAACGAATTAAATCTAGTTCGGAGAATATTAGAAAACGTATGTTTGTGTTTTTCATTTTGAAGCTTTTTGTCTTTTATGTAAAAATGACAAATAAAAATTTAAAACTCTCGGTTCCGCATACGATGTTTTTTTTAAATGAAATTAGCTCCAATCTGTGGACTAAAATGAATTTGATTTTTCGATCAATTTTTTGAATTTCACTTGTATATCGTATAATTTCATTTACTGCGATGGATATGTGATTATTTTTCGATAATTTGATTTTGAATAAAACGAAATATCATACGCAAACAATTTTTATATATTTAAAAAGAAACACAGGACCAAGAATTGAGCCCTGCTGAACTTCCATCTTTTAACCAACGAATTTTTTTCTAAACTTTGGTACCTTTGTTGCTATAGTAGGGACACGCCTTTACGGATACACATTCATAATAAATAAACGCCAAGAACAGTTTTTAAATAAAATGTGTCGCATGGTGTACCTTTTAAATTATTTTTGTATTGTCGTGTAAATCAGAGTAAAAATATTCTTAGAAACAAGTCAGCAACTTTCTTTTAATAAACTTCTACAGCTAAACAGAATTATTTTGTAAGGAGAAATTTTGTTAACTTGAACTGTTTTCAGGAAAATAATATCAGCACGTGTTCTCATAATTTATAATTCTTATTTTAGTTTGCAAATTTAATTACCTTTGTTGTGTATCTTCGAACTTGCTATTCACAAAACTTTATCTTTGTTTGCATTTATAGAATCTATTTGATTTTTCTCTGAGGTACAAAGACTTGTTTGTTTTATGAAGTCATAGTAACACACTTGATATTTTGGGATTAAAATGTTCTATTTGTGAAAATTTGTTTAATAAAGTTATTTAAACATTTAACAGGTATTTAAACTAATTTCATCACGTCACCGTAACAGTACTTGGTTACGCTTTCGAAATGAAATATTTAATATTATTTAGTTTATTGTGCTTAATTTCGATTCTATTGAAGTCCCTGCAGATAAATATGGTGAGTTAATTAAGTAAATTACTTAAGTTGACTGATAAAAATTTTTAGCTGTCGGTTTTGAACAAAGAACAACGTGTACAATTATGTTCAACCCCGCCTTTACGCCCATCCAATTAATGGACGAATATGCCAAATGCGTGCAATCAAATCCCGATGCACTACAAAAATTTTAGAATTAGCCGCCCTACATGGATGTAACGGCCCAGTCGATCAAATAAATTTGTGTATTATTCGTAATCGTAGAACAACGAATTATGAACTAGTTCTAGAAATATTCTTCCTAATACAAGGATGTGCCCGAATACTTATTGAAGATGGTGGAACTTCAACGGGTATTGCGTTTGGCATGGAACTTTTAAATTGTTTGGGTACTTTGTTGGGTATTTAAAAATAATTTAGAAAACAATTTTTGATGTATAGGTATTTTTGTAATTGATTGTAGATGTCTTCAATAAAGATAATAACATGAAAGAATCTCTTCTTTATCAACAAATAAAAGTCGAGTATACCACGATGGAAATAAAATTAAAACCAGTTGGTGAATATTAACATCGATGTTTTAACAATCAATGTATTACGTCTTAATAAATACAACAACAATGCTTTCAATCTAATAAAGGTTGTTTTCAAGTCTCAAGAAGATGTTTTAAAATATTGAGAAATCGTTCCTTAATTTGTTCTGTTTGTTCTTTTGGATCGAACCATCATGCAGCGAAATTTCCTGAAAGTATTACGTGATGAATTAAATAATCGCACAGACCAAGGTAAATCTAATCTCACCAATAATTATTTTAATGGTATCGAAAAAATCATTAATTTTACAACACTACATCAAATATCGCCGGCATCGAACTCCCAGAGCCAAATCAAGAGGACAACTCGCTTACATCAACTAATTAATTTTCTTCAAAGAGCGATTAATGAACTCAATCTCACAATCTAATCCTGGTTCCTATTTAAAATATGCGGATATTACCAAAACGTAGGTAAATTACGATTTTGTAAGTTTAACAGAAACTAATCTATGTCCTAAAATCCAATATGGCGAAATCAAATTCCCAGGTTTTATTTAAAATGTTTCGTTTAGATACGAATCAAATAACTAGTAATGAGCAATCAATTTAATTTATGTAAGAAATGCATTTATATGTTCTTTTGCTACTATTATCTAAATGTTTAAGAATTGTATGTAATTTTGCACCTAAAGAACACAACAAGTTTATTATTGGTGGAGTATACATTCCATCTACTTCTCATATTTCTACACGAAGCTCATTCTTTTCTTTATTTCTTGCTCCATTGTCTTATAAAGATTACAATACAACTTTTATTTGAAGAATTTTGCGATACGAATGGCCATTCTCGAGATATGAGCGAAATACGCACGATGCGCGCACTGTAACCGCAGCAGCAGCAGCTCTTGAATGATCCACTCCGTACAGTTTTACATTAAAATTTCTAAATGAAAAAAAATGTAAAAAGTAAACTAGAAAGAGGAGAAAATTTTGATACGATTGATTTCATCGACCTCAGTTTCTATAAAAGTTTAAACTAAAAAATATAAATTTTTTTATGTAAAGTGCTCGGAGTAAAAGATACGTTGTCGTAGGAGAAATTCCATGTTGTCATGGTTACCATTTTTAAAATAATCTGACACGTGACGAAAAATTTTACTTTTCGTAACTAATTACGGAAGTTACACCTACTTTGATTATGAAAAATGTCATTTTATATGCGAAAATTAGAAAAACTAACATTTACGTGACTGATTTACTTTTAAGATACTATATGCAGCAATAGGAACACTATTTTTAACTTTTCTTGATAAAATATGGGCATTTCTAGAATGTGTCGAAAAATAAACTTTTTAAAAATATATCTCTTCGTAAACATTTTAGGGATTGTTGGTAAATTGTGACAATATACATTATATTACAAATAATGTATGTATAGATTGTAGTTTTGTTATTTATTTGTTATTTGTTATTTTTAGAGATACGAGCTTTGAGCGTCAGGGTTGTATAAAATTTGCCAAAAATGTACAAAATCTGTCGGAACATGCTCACAGGTTATTTATAAATTTAAAGGTATTATGGGCCGTTTCCAAAAAATTGTAAGCACTTTCAAGGATCAAAACGATACACAGATCAAAACGATATACTGATCAAAACGATATACGTATCATCTTGAACCTGGCCTTAACGTTTTTGTTTTGATAAAATTGATACTTTTGAGTTATTTATGAAAAACAATTTTTTTATTTACATTTCCTCCATTTCTCTCGGAAGGGGTACGGAGGGCGGCTTTTGAGCACTTCAAAGGGAGCACAAAAGAAACCTGTTTCCAAATTTTCTGTAACTGTAACCATTATTTTATCAAAATTTTTCCATTTTACTGGTCTATAATGCAAAGTCATTTGTAGCTATCGTGGTGACTGACAACGGTACATTTGTAGCTTTTAATGCTTAAACGACGATTAAATAGCCTACGTTTATTATACGTAGTTCTTCTCCGCGAATTCAATGATTAAATGCCTTCTGTAGAAAGGCGTATACTTTTCGGATTTTCACACTTTGCACTTTTTAAATTTTTGGAATCGATTTGGATTCTGTGTTCTTGACTTAGATATCTTCTCTATTATTATGAGGTTGATAAGTTGTAGGTTTTTTTATTTGGTCTTGACTTAGATTAAAATTTCCAATTTAATTTTTTAATTTAATCGTATGGTACAATGATATTGACTTGTCATCAATAGTAATGTGCAAATAAAACCCATTGCTTCAGCGTTTCAAAAAAATGGTGTTAATAGCGTTTTGTAGTTGATCAACTATTTTTTGCATTTTAGGTGCCAAAAAAGGTTAGATCGTCTACATATAGACACTTTCGAATAGATGCATTTACGGATGCTGTTATGTCATTGACCGCAATCGCAAAGAGGGTCACTCTGAGCGTAGACCCCTGCTGAACTCCGTTCTCGAGGATTTTCTACTAGAAAGCACATAGCCGACTCGCCCTCTGAAACTTCTATTGTTCAGAAATAAACAAACAAATTTTAGGACGTTTCCCTTTAAACTCCAGCCGTGAAGTTTTCGTACGCCTTTTCCAAGTCAAAGAAGACTGCGACTACGTGTTCCCTACTTTGAAAGTTAAGAGTCTAAAAAAAAGATGGTCTAAAGTCGACCTGTGTTTTCTAGAACCAGATTGATGATCAACAAGGAGACGATTTGTTTTTAAGTGCCACACGATCCTGTTGCTAACGATTTTTTCAAGGATTTTACATAGACAGCAAGTTAAACTTATGGGTCTGTAACTGGAGGCTAGCGTGGGATATCTTCGGGATGACCACGGCATCTTTCCATACGTGCGAATACGTCCCCTCGTTCCATATTTTATAATACGTGGCAAGTAGAGGTTCTTTTAGGATATAGAAACCTGCCTTCAGGAATTCTGTCTGTTCCCGATGCTGATTTATTGCTTTTCCTTAACGCCTCTTTAATCTCAGACGTGCAGAATGTAACGTTAATAGCTAGATCATTTTGTTGGGTGTCCAAACATAAAAGTACTTCCCTTTGAAGTTTTGTGTTTAGGAAAGCAGCCTCGTAGTTACTGGAGCTACTAACACTCTCAAACTGCTCAGCAAAGACCTCTGCAACTTCTACCGCCTTATCTAGCATACGACCGTTAACGTTCAGTTTAACGGTAGAAGATTTTCCTCATACCTGTCACTGCTTTGACCTTACACCACACTTTGGAGGTCGGTGTTGATCGATTGATTGACGACACGTATTCTGCCCATGAAGACTGTTTGCTTTTCCAACATCGTTATGCGCGCTTGCGCTTTAGATCTCTAAACGGCAATCATATTTGCAACGTCGGGTGCCTTTTGAACTTGTTAAATAGCCGTTTTTTCCTTATCGCTTCATTCGCTCAACTATTCCACCATGGAACAGAAGTTCCTCGAATGGTACGTCCTCCTCCGATAGGTATAAGCGTTTTGTGTCGCACAAAGGATAGCAGAACTTAAAACTTCTACTACTTTCTCGGCAGTGGCTGGTAAATCAGGTATGACCAGCGACAATTTAAACATTTTCCAGTCAGCTCGTTGTAATAGACACTTCTGGGAGTGATGCTAGGGAGGTGTTGAATGCCAAGTGACAAAGCTATAGGTTGAGGTAAATTGCAGGGCACACACCACTTTTTTACATTTTAAATGTTCTAATTTTTTGTGCTTTCCTGTATAAAATTTTTATTTGAATATAATTCTTCTGCCCCAAAAGGTATACTTAATAAATGTCACCCGAGCAACAGTTTTTGAGATAATTAAATTTTTGCTTTATCTTTGACATTTTTACAAAGAAATTGAAAAAATTTTTAAAATTTTATTTATGAGTATTAATTTCTCAATTTATCCTTTATCTTCTTGGTCAGTTTACTGTTACGTAATTTCTGTTGTCGAGCTTTTTGGTATTCAATAGTATATTATAGAACTAGTTTAAGAATACGTACAGTTTTATAAGACTAGTACAGTAGTTTTCGAAAGTACGAGTCGCTACAATGCCTTCTGAAACGAATTCTTTATAGTATTTTTTCTATTTTGGGCTTTTCAGATTGATTTGAAAATAAAGTTTCGCGACTTTTAAATTTAGGAATTTTGAAGTGTAATTGCTAAGGTGGCAATATTTACATTAAACTTTGGTTTATATGCTAGTTTAAGTTTAATTAATACATTTATCATAAGTGATAAATAAATCTACTGAACATTAATTACGATTTAAATTAATGCAAACCGAAGGTAATGACATCTTGGTCGTTATCAGTGTTACTACCGTTTGGAATAAAAAATGTTCTATTTCTATAAAAGAACTCGAATTTCTATAAAAGAACTCATTTGGGTACTTTTATAGCTCTGTAAGCGACCCAAAATAGAAAAAATTTATTTGTTTTTGCCTCGTTAGCTTTTAAACGCGCTTAATTATTAATTTAAATAAAGATAAAGCAAAATCCAATTATCTCAAAAACAGTTGATCGGAGAGTCATTTACTAAGTATACCTTTTGAGGCAGAAGAAGTTGGAGTATAAAAATATTCAAATAAAAATTTCATACAGAAGGGCACAAAAATTAGGAGATTTTAAAATAAAAAAGGTGCTGTAAGTTGCGCAGCCTGCAATTTACAGAGAACGGATTTCGAAATCTCATTCCAAAAATCACCGAGTACCCAATTTTGTGCAAATGGTACAGCTATTGAGAAAGTTATCCAACAAAAACTAATAAAAACAATCACTTTGACGGTGTGTATTTTGGAAACTATCAACTAAGGTAATTTGGGTTAAATCAGAATATTTTAGTCTCAAAAATCTATCTACAGAATTTCATGTACACCCTGAATAATCAGGACAAACCCTGTTATAATAAGACAATTTATGTTTAATAAGAATAATTTTTGGAGAGCAAAATAAATGAGTAATTTTAACTTTTAATTTTTAGTAATAAGTGAACTAATTATTCTTGAGAAATCTATTGAATTAGAACTAAATAATTTTTTTTAGTTTTAATTTACTATTATTAATTTTGATTGTATATAACAAATTTAGTATTAAATCAATTCAACCTATGTAGTTATTGCATTTTTAATTTAATTTTGTTGTATTGTATGTATTAGTAGATCAATCATCAGCATGGTGCACCTATAATTTAGAAATAAAAAATTGAATCACATTCGCTTTCTTCAGTGACCGGAAATATTACAAGATAATATTTTATGTAAATTAGATAACTTGAACGTGGTTAGTTAAAAATAAAAAAAACAACAAATAATTTTATTTTAGGTTTACAGTGATAATCATCTATAGTCGCATACTCCTTTTCTGGAAATTATTTATTATTCATCGCTTTTAATTTCGTTAAAGTCGATGACCAAAAATAATAGCAGTAATAAAATGAAAGTAATTCTTAAAAATTTATGTTTATATGTTTCTTACACATGCTGCCGTTAAAATTACCTACAAGAGTCTTCCTTTCATTTTAATACACAGGGCACACCTTGTTGAACTAGTTTTTGTGTGCAAACAACCATTTCACTTTCATCTTTGTTTTATGTCATCCGTACGTTTCTTAGCATGCACTTACAAATTTTGTTAACAAATTAACTAGTTGTTGCAACGACGAAAAAAATAAATTAGTTGGAAAGTTAATTCGTTTGCTTTTACGTTGCATTCTTCTAATTTCTTCTTCTCAATTAGTATTATTAATTACGTACAATTACGTTTTTTTTTCTAAGAAAGCTAACGTGTTTTGGGATGCCGATCAAGAATTTTTCTTTTAATTAAAAAGCAATTTTATTAATTTGTACTAATGTAAAACCGTAATTTTTTCTGCGCACGATGTATGTTAATTTAATTTTAAGTGAGTGAATGTGGAAAAAATACATTCAGAAAAATATTGGTTAGTAGATTCAGTCGTGTCATTTTCACATCACGCAGAAAATGAAAATTACAAATGTTGGCTAATATTTTTGTTTTTGTATATCTGTAGAACTGTTTCTTAATATGTCTGAAGTAGTTTAAACAATTCGATAAAATTTACAAGTCTGAAAAATTTTATCCCGCCATACTAATTAATAATTATATTTTTAATAAGTACTTGCAGACTTAGATTTTTGCGCTAAAATTACATCTGACCTTGAAATGACCTTTTTAACAGTTTTTATTAATTTTTTGAGATCCAATTTTTGTTTCAATTTTCCACAGTTTCATTGCATACTGTTACTAACTATATGGCCAGATTGCTTCTGATCTTGGATATTCTTCTGATCTTACTTATGCTGATTGAATCTTCTCTTTTCTGATTTTGTCTTTGCTGGTTTGAATTTCTGGGGTTGTATTCGTAATTAGCTACTTCAAGAACCTCTGTGTGGGCAGAATACTAAAAAACTTGTCAAAAACTAAGTTCGGTGCAGTAAAACGGGCGGTCTGACTAAAACTATTGAATTCAAAATTGTGTATTTTTATTTTAAAAATCGTAAAATAATTTAGGAAACTGGATTTTAAGGTCAAATAGTAATGCTATGCAATTGTGGAAAAATGGAACAAAAATTTGGTTCTCAATAAAAATTCTGAGAAATGGTTAAAATAGCCATTTTTGATTATTTCTGCTAAAATTTCAAAAAAACCAGACGTGCTGGAGCAATTGTGAAGTCAGATTTGTTTTCAACACAGAATTACCTCTACAGTCTTAAAACTGTACCTCGGAGGATAGTGTAATCATATACAATTACACTTTCTTTACACTGGTCGCCTTCTTATTATATTGCTCGACCATTTTTGACTAACGTTTTTCCAGCATATTATTTCTGTTGAAAAGTGCTTATCCGTTGTAAAACCTCAACTTCTTGCATATTGTTTGTTTAATTATTTAAAGTTAATTTGAACTTAATTACAAAATTCTAGAAAATATTTCGACACTGAAACCTTGCGACAGTAACAAGACTGAACCTCCTTTGAGTAAATTGAGTGGTATCTTAGCAGAAAATTGATTTTTAAATATAGTTTTTACATAGTTTACACTAAGATTTTTTTTAATAATTTGTTTTTTGCATGTTAAAACTCAAGACCAGGACTAGACCTAATTATTCTTGGTCATGGTTTTAGTATTGCTTATTTAATCTTGCTCTTGGTTTTGCATTGGTATTCTAAATCTCGATCTTACAATTAAAGTTTTGGTCTTGATCTTGTTGTTTGAGTCGATTAGAACAAGAATAAAATAGCTTTGAAAAATTTTCAACATTAATTATTTCTGTTTCAATATTTTATTAAGAATAATTAACGGAAATAATATAATTCTGAAAACTTGAAACAAACAATACAAATAAATCATTTCAATGGAGATGTTCAAACTGAGCTCCGCCAATATCCTGACAGATAACCAAACTTTAATCAAATTTTAACTGACAAAACTGATTTATAATAAAATAGTACAACGATAGTGCGATAAGCAAAAGCAAAAACATCCCACAAAAAAAGTATACAGAACAAACCTGACAACATCAACGACTTAAAGACAAGAATTATACATGAAACTCGGTAATTACAACACAAATGATTCGAAATTTCGAAACGAATTTGAAGATCATTTGGCTATCTGTCAGGTTGAGCATCTTCTTCATTACATGATTTATTTGTATTATTCGTGTAAGGTTTTTCGAATTCTATTGTTTCCGTTGATTATTACCAAAAAAAATAATTAGAGTTGAAAAATATTCAAAGCTTTTTGTTTCTTGTTTTAATCGCCCAATCTTAGAAACAATTACATTGCTAAATAGAAGATGAAACGATCTTTCCGAAAATGTAACTTTTGACTACTAGGACCATTTAAAATGTTTAAATTGCCTTCCGTTGCACCACTGGTTGTGATAGAAATGTATCATTTATGCGAATAGGTGGGGATTTGTGTAATGCTTTCAGGAACTGTTGTTTGCGTCGATTTATTAATAGTAAATGCAACCAGAAATTAGTGTAAAGTGCAGAAAAAATATTAAAAGATTACTTTTTTCCTGTTCTAATCGACCAATGTTGCTGCATAAAGGATGAAAAGGTATTTCCGAAATTGTAACTTTAGACCCCCATTGCCAATTAAAATTTTCAAGTTGTCCCCTGTTGCGCCGCCACTGGTGGAGATAGAAAGGATTGATTTATACCAAAATACCAAATAGTCTACAATTACCAGTAGTTATTACTGGAATTTTATTAGAATGTCAATTAATTTTCATAATTATAGTTTTTGTAGTAATTTTTTTAAATTTCGGTTCTTTTTTTTGTTTATGGGGCGTCAACGGCAAGGTTATTGGTCTCTTCATTTGTAGATAGCAAATTCATTTACTTTATGGAATTATGATTTGAATTGTTTTATATTTTATGATAAATATCTATGTCTTTTTAGAAATTCTAGAACTCGTTTTATGTTGTTGGTGCTATCTGCAAGTAGCTCTTGCCAATCATCCTTAATGTTGTGTCGGTTTCGGTAATAAGTGTTCAATTGTAATTACTGAACTACAAATAGTGCGCAACGGTTGATCTTCGCCTAGAAGTAAATATGAGTGTGTCACTCTGGTGTGCCCCAGTCGTATACGGTGAAGTTTGGTCATTTCCCTGGTAAGTTCTGGAGTGAAAAACCACGGTACCACGGTGGGTTTAATTCTTTTCAATTTAGTATCACTTTGATCTCACATTACCTGCCATTACAAACTTTAGTCATTATTGACATTTTATATGTCAGTATCAGTTTCCCTTCTCAAGGAAAGTGGATCCATTCCACTCTCACAGTATAGACTAGAAGATGGGGTGGTACGAAATGCTCCGAGACATAAACGTAAACCTAAATTGTGAACAACATCTAATTTTTCTAACATAGATCTCTAGCAGACGAGTACACAACACAACCATAATCAATTTTAGACAACACAAGACCTCGATATAAATTAAGGAGAATTTTGGTTTCAGAACCCCAATTAGTTGAGGCCAGACATTTAAAAACATTTAAAATAGACTTGCACTTTACGACAATATTTTCGACGTGTATATTCCACCTTAACTGAGTGTCTAGATGTACCCCTAGGAATTTGTAGGAGCTCCAGCATGGCAAGACAATCTCTCCCAGAAATAGTACAGGATCTTGGTGTGGTTGATTTTGTCTGCAAAAATGCATATATCCCGTCTTGTTTCTGAAAAGAGCAAAACCTAGTTGCCCCGCATTATCATCGATTTTGTGGATGGTTGGTTGCAATTTTTCGAGTGATTTCCAATTGTGTCTCCAGTGTAAAAAATATACATACATTGAGACCTTGTCGTTTGGGAAACATTTCTAAAGATGGGGTTTATTGCCACAGCAAAAACGCAACTCAATGTAGATTCCTGGGGAACACTGTTTTCTATTGCAAATTTACTTGAAAGGCTTTGTACCAACACGTGCACGAAATGTCCGTTATATAGGAAGAATTGTATGAACTTTGGTAGATTTTCCTTAGTCCCCAGTGATGCAGGGATTGGAGAATGCCATACCGCCAGGTGAAATCAAAAGCTTTTTTTCAACGTCAAAAAGACAGCCACTGTGTGATGATTGTTTCTGAAAACCGTCTTAAATGTAATTCTCCAAGAAGACAAGTTAGTCGATTGCTGACTTTTGTTTTCTAAAACCCATCTGCTCACCCACTAATAGATGTTTTTGTTTCAAGATCCATACCAGACGATTACTGACAATAGTCTCTAAAAGTTTTCCCAAGCAATTAGAAAGGTTAATAGGACGGTAGCTAGAGGCTAGCAGTGGATTCTTCCCTACTTAGCCACAGGAACAATCAACACCTCCTTCCACTTAACCGGGTAAGTGCCTGTATTCCACAGTCAATTAAAAAGTTCTAATATTTTTGATTTTTGTGTTTCAGGAAAGTGTTTTAGAATTTCGTAGCTTATCTTGTCTGATCCTGGTGCAGAGTTTTTGGTACCAATGAGCGCTGCATTGAGTTCTTCCAGAGTTATGTTGAAGTTGTATGGGTCAACACGTTCACTGTCAAAGTTGAGAGTAACTTCAAAATCTCGTTATCATAGCCGGATTTCAAGCGACTAATAGGTTTGAAAGACCGTTCTGCCCATCATTGCTCTTATTTACTTCCAGACTTCTGAGAATGGGGTGTCTGAAGTTATCTCTAAGACGTAATTTTTGCTATGTCGATTTCTTGCTTGCTAGCATGAGACGACGAGCCTTTGCTCTTATTCTCTTAAATTAGACGAGGTTTTGTTGTGTCGGTCTTTGGCGAAAATGATTAAAGGCGGCCTTTTTTTGTTTCACGGCCAGGGCAGTTTCTTCATTCCACCATGGTAGACTGGTATTGACTTGTTTTTCATGGGTAGTGGAAATGGATGCTCACATGCCTTTTTTGATATCATGTGTGATTGACTGCCATCGTGACGTCCGTATCAACCTTTGGATTACAAAGAAGCGACTGGAACTTACCCCAATCAGCTCGTCTATAAATCCACCTAGACGGTAAAGTGAGTACTTATTGAAGTACATCCGTGGATACGACGATTGGAAAGTGATCCGAATTATGGAGGTCATCTAAGATATTCCAGGTGAACTTACCAGATAGTACAGGTGTTGCCAAGGTTAGATCGATCGCAGTGAAGTTTCCAGATCGTGCAGCCAGATAAATTGACAAACCATTGTTCAAAAGGGAAACCCTTCTGTGGATAGCAAATTTTAAGGTCAGCACCTCTGACATCAGTAGCATTAGATCCCCACAGAGAACTATGGCAATTAAAGTCGCCCATAATTAAAAATGGTAGAGGCATTTGATTAATAAGTTGTGTTAAGTTTGTCAACCGCCATTGCTAATTCGGGAGATACAAACAGCACACAGTGAATACCATTGGAATGTTGACACGCACTGAGCCGCAGCTTGAAAACGAGACTGGAAGATGCAATTGTTCAAATTTAACACCCGCGCACAACAATAGCAACACCTCCATGACCCTGAACACTACCAGCAACGTCTTTCCTCACAACACTATACCTTCTCAATTGATAAGGTTGATGGGGGATCAGATATGTCTCCTGAAGACACACATAATAAATGGGATTGTAGTCCCGCATAGTTGCGTTGTTTAATTCACAGTTGCAGTTCCATTGTACGATTTAATAATTCTCCATTTAAATGAACAAGTAAGTAAAAACAAAGGGACTATTGAGATAGACAAACAGGAATATACAGGGTGTCCAGAACTCTCTGACAAACGAAGACCGGAGATTCCTCAGATAATTTTAAGACAATTTAACCCAATTCACCTAGTCCGAAAATGCTTCCTAAGGGAGCTAGAGCTCTTGAAGATGGCGCCTTGTAAATAGTTTTTTAAATACCTCCAGAACGCTTCTACTTAGAAAAGCAAAAATTGATATGCTTGTTTAGCCTTCAGAGATGAATCGATTCCATCAATTGCGAATTTCTAGTACCGGTCATAGGCGTCCGTTTTGGGTAGGTCAACGGTTATTTTAACGCATAACTTTTTTGTCTTTTAACTTTTAAGCATTTGTGACACCAGATTATTAAATTTTCAGGTATTCTAGTACTAAAGGTACTCTTACTTTAAGTCATTAGGATACACCGTTTTCTAGAAAAATGGATTTGAAAATTTTTGTTTTTTTCGTCATAAAAGTTATATTTATATTTTTGCACTAGTTGGCTCTGAACTGCCAACAAAAGTAAAACCTACGTTTTTCATTGTCAAATTGTTATCAGTTCGCAAAGTTTATCTTTTAATTTTTACTTTACCAGGCGCCATCTTCAAAGAGCTCTAGCTCCCTTAGGAAGCATTTTTGGACTAGGTGAATTGGGTTAAATTGTCTTAAAATTATCTGAGGAATCTCCGGTCTTCGTTTGTCAGGAGAGTTTATGGACACCCTGTATACATATAAGAAAAATGTTTTAAAATAAAGTAAGGAAAAAATATCACAACTTTATATATCACAGGTGGTGATACTACAGAAGAAAGTATCAACTTCCTTCAGTAAGCGGCTTTGACCGTTGTGCACATTAGTTTTCACACCTCCTAAGATTAATTGACTAATCAAAAGCATCTCTTTAGACTTTGAATAACAAATAACTAATTTATTGGTAACTTCAGCGCTATACTTGTGTTATAGTTTTTTAAAGAGAATTTAACAATGAATCACTTTAGCCTAAAAATACTACACGATTTATTTAACAAAATTAAGTTGATGTAATTTTCCTTAAACAGGAACTCAGCCATTTTGTGCAAAGTTTGAAAAATACTGGATCTTGTATACTTGTAAAACTTTTCTTAATAAACTTTTTGTCTATCATGGATAACAAAAGAGTAAATTAAGTGGCCCTGAATTTGGCAAATCAACCTGTATAATCTTCACATATTTTTTTAACTCGGGTTTTCTTGCAGGTTGGTAGTTTATTACAATTTTTTTCAGCTTAATAATTCTAGAAGATATTGTTACAGTAAAACTTTGTGAATTTAAAGAATGAGAAAAATAAATCTGCTTGAGTAAACTATTTAGCCTATTTACAGATATATTTTTAAAATAGTTTTTAGTAAATTTTTTCTCAAATAATCCTGTTTTCCATATTAATCAAACAATCGTTTAAAAGATAAAGCACTAGCATTTTTTTTTTCTAGACTTAAAAGTTTTAATTTGTGTATTTGACTGATGAGAAAAACTAAAGTTAAGCTTGAGTAAAAATGTTCTTAAAAATCTATAATTCTAAATCTTTATATGAAAAAATTAACATATTCACTAAAGAATACCATTTTACATGGTTTTATTACACTTCTTTCTACACTGAAATTTAAATTTTGTTGCTTGACTTAACTGATTTAGATACGTATTTTTACTTAAGATTTTTTAATAACAATCCGAACATGTTTGAGTAAAAACACCTAACCTAACTTTTATAATCAAATTTGGGTAAAACTGATCCACTTTTTCTGCACATTGCTCATCCACTCATTTAAAATTTAGACGATTTGCTCGACTAAAGATTCTCTATCAGCTTATGATTTTTGAAGACAGAATTGTGGTAAACATTTCAACACTAAAATTTTGATTTTAGTATAATAAATATCGAGAAAAACGTGTTTATTCAGAAAATTAATCAATGCAATATTTTTTTTCATTTTGTCATATAAAGTGAAATTTTTATAATCAAAGTGACGCAGACATCCTATGATTCGTTCTGCAACGGTTTATTTGGAATCTATTGGCGTTCTGAAAGTTTGCTGAGGTACCACCGAATCTCACCAATTCCAATAGATCCGAGCAGTCAATGTCATTGCGGGCAATTTTAAAAATAAAAGGCAGATCGATTACCTATCGTCGTTTCAAGATGGTGAACTTCTTCAACAGTTACAAAAATTAAATGCTTTCCACACAACCTTTGTTTACCTTATTTCATTCAATCTAACATTTATTTTTTGTTCTTTTCATTATCACACCTAAATCTTGCTATGATTTTATTTATTTTCTTTTAAGTTCTTCTTCAATATAAATATTGTTATTAATTCTTTTTCTGTTAATTTATTACAATTTTGTTATATTTTGGTATATATTTTCTGGTATTTTATTATCTGTGTGTCTCTGTCTTTATTATTATTTTCTTTATCCTTTCTACTTCTTTTCTCGGATATCTTCCCATTTAATAATATAGTGTCTTTTTCTTCTTGTCATTAATTTTGTTTTTCCACGTTTGCATACAAATTCGTTGTTTCTAAATATTTTCTCACTACTTCTATTTCCCTCTTATTTTTTATAGTTTTTCGCTATCATCACTATGTCGTCCGCTAATACCGACATCTTCATCTTCATCACTATTTCTTCCTTTTAATCCCTTCCCCATTTCTTCCTCTCAGTCTTGTATATAAATAACTAAAAATTTAGACTTGAAGGGCAGCCCTGCCTCAGACCTTTTATCGTCCAGAAAACTTTCCCTAATTTTCGTTTAATCTTGTTGTTTTAGTCCTAGATTCATTATCTAAGTACCTATTCTATTACCTACTTGTATTAGATCTCCAATTACTTTTTGTTCTTTAGTGTTTTTCATAATGTATTCCTGTTTACATTGTCAAAAGTAGCTTTAATGTCTAAAAACAAAGCACATACTTTTCCTGCTTTATTTCCAATTTCTTATTGACTATTTCTTTTAATATAAATATATTATACAGGGTGTTTCAAAATTCAGTACAAATATTTTAATGGCGTATTTTTGAGATGAAAATAAGACTTTTTTTCCTATAAACATGTGTCCTAAAATACACCCTCTTCGAGCTACAGCCATCTTAATTTTCTTTAAAAAATCGATTTTTTTAAATTCTGACTGCAATTATTTATTAAATTTCTTTAAAATTTGCAATCCACTGCTGATTTGAACGTTCTACTGTTTCTTATCTCTAAAATGACATAACAATAAATTTAAAGGGGGGAGGAAGGGGTAGGCACATTTAAGGGGAAACATTTTATGTTTCGGTTTATAAATTTTAAAAAAATGAGTATTTCATCTGTTTGGGCATTCAAAAATCTAAGATTTCGGTCTTCAACATTTTTTTGATACAATTAACCGTTTTCGAGATAATCGTTGTTAGAGGAACAAGGGTTATTGTGAAACTAAATTGGTTTAATTTTTTTTTATTTAATTATGAAACAACGATTAAGCAAATTGGTTTTAATTTTTTTTAATTTCATTAAAAACAAAGAAATTGATGTCTTTATAACAAGTGCTGGAAATGTCCTCCGCCAGCTACAACACAGCCCTCCATTCTTCTCCGCATATAAGATGGCTGTAGCTCGAAGAGGGTGTATTTTAGGACACATGTTTATAGGAAAAAAAGTCTTATTTTCATCTCAAAAATACGCCATTAAAATATTTGTACTGAATTTTGAAACACCCTGTATGTCAAACTATGT